>JAKTWR010000031.1:0-122002 GCA_030582415.1 Wickerhamiella vanderwaltii | reverse complement strand
CAGTTACTAGTCATAAAAAGTGTAGCCAACCCCTTAACTTAGCAATCATCTGTATAATCACTATTACTTTTGTTTTATTTTATTACTGTTTTTCCCAACTTTTTTCGCCTTTGCAACAATAAACCCCCCATCCATGCCCATCGCTTACATGCTACTGCGTCGTACCCTCGGGCAATTACGATTTTTATCGTCAAAACGCATCACTTCTAGGGATATTGAGAGTGCATTTGCACCAGAGGTGGAGAAAATCAAGCTTCACTCCTCCCTCATCAATCAAACATCTTGGCAAGGGCTTGTGCACCTCGACGATATTAACCCCATGATGGAAACTTTTCGTTTACTAGCATCAAAGAACGCAGTGTCCCATGATACACTGCTTGATGTTTCAAAGGCCCTGTCAAGCTCTGCAAAGGAAGGGCCAGTACTTTTCAGGTCATTGCTTGAAGATGTGAGACTCAAGTACCAGGCACAATTACATGCTGATTTGGCCGATCATTGCGATAAAGTGGCATCCGCTATTCTTGAAAAAACTGTCCCTACCTATATTCCAGCTATTGGTGCTCTACTTGGTACCTATGAGATTGTAGATCCTGCAAAGGGGGCGGCATTTTATCTCGAAGGACAACTTAATGAAGTAGGTGGCTCGGCTATCCCCTGTCTAGTTAAATCAAATGCCCCCCTCGAAATAATCGAAGCCGCATATGCAAATACCCCTCGTAAAGCCCCTCGAGTTAAGGCCAATATGGCTTGGGCTTACCTCAAATACAATAAGCCTGAAAGGGCCGTGGAGATTAAAAACGAGATTAAATTCCAGGGCAATGCAAACGTTTCTGCTGAACGGTTTTTGATTAGCGCATTTATTGGCGACGCACCACTCGAGCTTGCTCGTGCAACTTTCCACGAAACAACCATTGCACCCCACCACTCCTCAATGGTCCGGCTCGTCAACGCTGCTTGGGCATCCAACCATAGCGTTAGTGAGCAATTGGCGTTATTTGAACGCTACCTTGAGCTTGCAAAGGGACTCTCAGAATCGGCATTCAAGCCAGTTACTTATGCGGTAACGGCAAACATTATCCAAGCTGATGCTCGTCATGAACAGCTCCAATTGAATCACCTGATCAGAGATGTTAAACAGCTCATTAATGTATATTCCAAGCACCCTGCAAAGGCATTGTTCCTCAATATTTTGTTGACACATGTTGCCAAGAATTGGTCTACCAAAGAAGCCCTTATTATGCCAGTTCTTCAAGCATATGGTGCTGATACAAGCAGTCCCGTAACTTACCGAGTACGCCTCAATTCATTGGCCAAAATTAACCCCAAAGATAAGGAAAAATATATCCGTCGGTTGTGGAAAGCAAGATGCCAATTATGGCAAAAGATTGATCCATATGACTGGATTGCTCTGTCCAAGGCCGATCATCAAATTGCAAAAAGCATTTATCAAGAAATGGAGAGTAAAGAGAAGGACCCAAGGGTTCGCCGTGCTTTAAGGTTGGGCTAAACCATAGTACTTTTATGCATGTAGTAGCTTTGCTACGAGTGAAAACCTTGGTTTTTTGTTTGGTTGTCGAACTTTTGCCTTGACCTAATTTATTTTGTACTTCTTTCTAGCCTGAAGTTTCTAAATTGCTCAAAGTGAGCTCCCGATCTGCCCTTGAAATGTTTGGGTTTCTAGATGGTCAAGTTTAGTAGTCGATGACGGTTAGATCTACCAGCACTAAACACAAATAAAATCAGTATGTAACGATTTATCTAGTTATCTATGGGGCTTTGATTTCTACATGTCCACTGACTCTCACAACTATGGCATAATGTAGTATGAGTAGTGATTTGCTTCCACATGATGGTACTTTTCGCAGAAGCAATATCTTGGAAATCGCTCCTCGTCAGTGTTCAACAAATTGAAATACGCAAAAATCATGAATTCAGTTTAAACCAAATCTAAACACACTTTCTACTGCACCACTTCCTACCTCCTGACCCCTCGCGTCCGATCCCTCATTAGTTATCCATCCAACCACTATAAAATGGCGATCCAATTCATTCTCATCCAAAATAGACAAGGTAAAACTAGATTGTCAAAATGGTACAGTTCGCATAATGAAAACGAAACGCGTAAAATTAAGACCGAAGTTCATCAACTGGTGGCGGCACGAGACCAAAAGCACCAATCGAATTTTGTCGAGTTCAACGAGCACAAAATCGTTTATAGACGGTACGCGGGGCTTTTTTTTTGTATTTGTGTTGAAGTGGCAGATAATGAGCTATTTTACCTGGAAGCAATCCATATGTTTGTTGAGATCCTTGATACTTTCTTCGGCAGTGTAAGAGAACTGGACATTGTTTTCAACTTCCACAAAGTCTATACTGCGCTTGATGAAGTATTTTTAGATGGAGAACTACAAGAAACAAGTGCAAAAGTCGTACTGACCCGACTTGAGGAGTTGGAGAGTAGGTAAAGTACTGGTATATGTCTGCAGCCACTATCTCGCTTATTTATTTATTGATAACTCAAGACAAAAAGCACCATTTGCCAAAGCCCCAAAATTGCCAATTTCACCCCAGTTGCGGATGAGTATTCTCTGACACTCAAGTTCATGCAGCTGATGGATATCCTGCTCTTATACTAAATTCCGTGGTTGCCATTCCTATATGATGATTTGAAAATTAAAAATAATAGCCAGGTTTATGATTTGTAGTCACTAGACAGGGATAATCCATACCACCCTGCACAGGGGTAATTTGCACCTTACCACATACACACACTGCATATGCATAAATGTAAACGCCACAGCCGCCACACTATTTTGTCAAAATCAAGATCGAGTGCGTCAACTCTCTGACTCACATGCGTGAAGGTTATTATTTCGGTGCTGGGCCCGCACCAATGCCCACTGATGTGATTGTTAAAGCTAGCGAGGAATTTGTCGAATACGAAGGTCTCGGAGTTGGTCTCGGAGAATTGTCGCATCGCTCAAAGCAAGCAACCAATATCATCGATAGCACAAAGGCTAAACTCACTCAACTTTACAATATTCCCGATACTCACGAAGTATTATTTGTTCAAGGTGGAGGAACTGGTGGTTTTGCTACTGTTATTTACAACATGCTAGCTCACTATGCTAAAAAAACCGGTAAAAAGGGTAAAGCTGATTACCTTGTAACGGGTGGATGGAGTCAAAAGGCTGCTCAAGAAGCTCAACGCCTTGGTGTTGACGTCAACATTGTCTGTGATGGTAAGAAAACCAATAATTTCACTGCTATTCCTCCTGAATCAACCTACAAATTCGGCAACCCTGAAGAAACAGCGTTTGTCTATTATTGTGACAATGAGACTGTTCATGGACTCGAGTTTAAGAGTATTCCCAAAGTACCTCAAGGTGTTGACCTTGTTGTCGATGTATCGAGCAATATGCTGAGCCGAGAGATTGACATTTCCAAATTCGCGGTTGTGTTTGGTGGCGCACAAAAGAACGTTGGTATTGCCGGAGTGTCCGTTTATATTGTTGCTAAACGAATTCTTGACCAGGCTCCAGTTTCCGAACTAGCAAAGCTTGGTATCCCTATCGCACCTTCATTGTTGGACCTTCCACTTATTGCCAAGAATAACTCAGCCTATAACACCATCTCAATCTTTGCCGTTGAGGTTATTAACCTTGTTCTTGATAAACTTATTGCCAAAGGTGGTCTTAAAGCCCAAGAATTGGAAGCAGCTGCCAAAGCCAAGAAGCTTTATGATGCGATCGATGCGCGGGATATTTATGTCAAAAATGTTGATGCTGGTAGCCGTTCGCGCATGAATATCGTGTTTAACTTGGCAGATGCCGAATCGGAGAGCAAGTTCCTCGAATCAGCTGCTCAAAAGCAATTGACTGGCCTTAAAGGCCATCGTAGCGTGGGAGGTATTCGGATTTCCAACTACAATGCGGTAACTCCAGACGCAGTGGATGCTTTGTTAGAGGTAATTACTAGTTTTAACTAGCTTACCGGTAATAGTTTTTTTTGGAGGGAGTAGTGCCCAACATCATTTATAGTTCAACCTCAATTTCAATCCTCACCATGAGATGCACTGGAGCGATTTTTACATAGTAATGCTCTGCAGTGACTATTATTATTAGCGTTTTTATTTGATTAGCTATTCAATCCAACGAGCCAAAACCACCAGCTGACCACCATCATCGGCACCCCCTTCCCCCTATATCAAGCATTTGACCTCTCAGAGGAGTTTGATTTGTCACCCACCAAATGTTCAGATCTGCCGTGGTTTCTCGCGGCCTTTTGCGCACCATCAGTGCTCGTTCGCCAGTTCAAACGTTGCGTTTTTACTCTCAAACGCCTGAAAATGATGACCGTATGATCGGACCTTACCCACACGTCAAGTGGGAATACTACAATGAACGCCCTCAAGACATCAAATATGACGACCAACAAGGCCGCCGTAACTTGGGTGAACCTTTGCATTATAAATATGATATGATCGACGTTTGGTCTCCCGATCATTTCCGCCAACGTAGCGACGGAACTGCCGCAAAGTTCAACTTGTACTTTGTGTCTATCATTGCAGGCTTTAGTGGTCTATGCTGGTACTTTTGGCAAGAACCAGGATTTGTTCGCCGCCAGTATCCTGGAGGACTCAATAAAGCCCTTGGTGGTACTGAACAATCGGGTGATATGTTTAAAGCTAATGAGGACAAATCGTATTAAATAAATATATAATAAAAGTCGTATGCGTGCGTGCGTATATACTGATCTGCTCAATTAATGCTCTTGCGGTGCTTAGCGGTGCCCAGCGCGCGCTTTACGGCCACCTTTCATTCCAGGAAGAGCAAAGTCGGGGTTCGTGCCCAGTACCATATCGTTGCGATCTGCAGCTTTACGTTGGGCAGTGGACGCATGGTTTTGTGCTGCTTGCCACTTCTTGGCGTCTCTTTGCGAAACACTGGTCAAGTCACTCAAGTCACTGCCGCCAGGACTATGTGGCGGCGCCAAATTATGGTGGGGTGCCTCTTCATGATACTCATAATAGTCTTGGCTGGGAGGCAGCTCCTGCATAAAACGTTCCATTAAGTTGCGATTTGTACCTTGTTGTTGCCTTTGTTGCGGTAAAGGTGCTTGGTACCCAGCAGTTGATTGTACACTAACACGAGGAGGCAACACATTTCTAAATGCTGCAGCGGGGTCCTCATGTGTATGATATTCGCGAGTACGCGAATAATTAGTGTAGCCATTTGCATTTTCATAATACTGCTGTGATGATTCTCTTTCAGTTTCACTTTGTCTTTCTGCTTGGCCCGGTTGGGCGTAGTGAACAATTCCAAATTGGCTTTCATCGCGAGGCATAGCACGTACCATATGCGGAGTCCCACTAGGGGTGTTTCCACTACGAGCCTCTTCGCCATCAGCTGGGTCAAATTGGGCCGTATCAATGTTGCGAATCCGAGGGATCGCAACTACACCCGGACCAAAGCTCGAACGAGCGTCCTCGACGCCAGGAATATCAGTTCCAGCAGGAGGAAGTGCGCTATCAAATACAAATCCGTCATCATTAGTTGCTCTAGCCCGTTGCTGCAACGAAGTGTCTTTACGGATTGGGGCTGGGCGGTACCCATCACTCATTTGTTGACCGGCTTGGGGGTTGGTAGGCTGTGTCTGGTGAGGAGGTGGCTGTGGGTAACCTCCCATGGTTCTAGACGCCATTGGAGGATCACCACTGGTACTGCCCTGAGGCTGACCACGAGCACGGCGGTTCGCCATGCCAGGAGCAGTGCCGGCACCAGCATGAGCAGCACTAGCAGCCATTGAGCCACCACCGGGTCCGCCTCTCCAAGGATCTCTTTGTGGGCCACCATGTCGAGGTGGTTGAGGGATTGGTTGCGTTGGTGGTAACGATGTAGCACTATTGTCCCGGTCAGACTCTCTGATACTTGGTTGGGGGTTGAACTGCTTGCGGGGCGGTTCAATCACATTGTTCCCACCATCAAAACTATTTGTAGTGGCATTATCAATCGAAGTCTGGTATACTCTGGAATTAATGAGCTTTTCATCATCGCGATCGGACTCGAGGCTCGAGCCCTGCCATCTGTCACTGAGAGCCCGGTGTTGGATACACAACAATACAATGACAAACCCATTAAGGATAACTGATACCAGCACAAACCACCCGGCAAAATTAAGATTGCGGGTAAACAACAAGATCTCGACTAAAAAGGCCAATAAACTGACCAAGAAGCTTGGGACTGCTAAAATTGACAACGCCAAAATATAGCCACGGTTTCCACAAAAGCCAATAGCAGCAAGCACAAGCATAATCAGAGTACAACCAGTGGCTACTACATGGCAAATTAATAGCTTTGTGAGGACTCGCATGCTCTGATTGGGGATATCAGCATCTGCGGGATAACCAAGTCCGACGGAGCTACAATTCCTGCCATTCAAGTCACAGTACCCCCATATACCATAGCTGATGTCACTGTAAGAAGCAATAGTAATCGTCTTTGACACGGGCATGCTTACGACGCCCACCACTTGTAGTCCAAGGGCCACAAGAAGCACTGCGATCACGGCAATTAGAGTTTTGGCCATTCAAGTCGCGTTATTAATTCGATGTTGTTTGGGCTCTAAACTCGTGTTGGTTGCTAAACTCGTGTCAAGAAGTTTAATCAGCGTTTTGGGACTTGTAACGGATACTAGTCAGCTGGGAAAAATAATTGATAAGCGCTGTATGCGCACACGTCATGCGCGTGTAAAGGGCTCGAATTCAGGGGTAAGTTTCATGAGTGCAGAGATCTACTGGTATGTGTCAGGGTAGGGGAGTAGGACCCCGGCTAATGGCGTAGTATAATATTGAATTTAACGATCCATGGAATTCTCCTGTTCACTTTTTCACCCCTTCTGATACATCCTAATTTAGATCTCTTGGCTGCCTCACCCTGCATTCCATGCATGGGTCATTACGTAGGAAAAGCCATCTTCATGTGCCTGCATACACATGGACGATTTCACCGGTACCCCTTCAACACGAGCGAGTTGTTGTGGCAAAAATTCATTGAATAATATTGAAATAACCTTTAGCAGTGCTCGAGAAAACTGTCTGGTCGTACCCCTTAGACTTGTTCTCACAATAAGTGGCATCGCCCTCGATCAACGTTTCGAGACGCCCTCTGGTTCCCCTGACGTCGCCTACAGATAATATGCACGCACCACAATTTCTTTCGCGGCCAGCTAGAGAATGTGCGCGTGGGTAGCATACGTGACTATGCGTTTGGGATCAAATTCTTATTCCTTGTAGTAGTTTATATCATAGTTTGTAAGCTCGGTGTATGCTGGCCTTATCTCCTGTCTTTTAGCATCGAGAGCTAGCAGTGATAGATGGCCATGCAGCTAGTTTATGGTGGCTGGGAGGAGGGAGAACTCGGATGTAGGCCAATGTTTGCCACGCTTATCTCTTGTATATCGTCCACTAAGGCTATCTTGTGTACTATCTCCTGTAATATCTTTTAAAAATCTGCTTTTTATCGCTCTCGAAGTCCACACACCTCTAGGGTAAGGAGCACGCCTCGATGGCTGCATCTTAAGTACATGAATTGCATTAACGCAAGCTATGAAATACATAGAGTTTTGTTTTCACCAAAAAAAAAAAACATTAGGAGTGTGGACTTTATTAAATGGCTTCATTTATTGCTCTGTGGGAGGAATGACGCCCTGCCGGTGGCCGCTGCAGTCCCTTCTGACCTCAAACTCAATTTCTTGCAACCGCTCAGTATAAAAGTCTATACGCTTTTCTTTGTGCTCTCTTGAGCCTATCTATATGCGTTATCCAACTCTGGTTGCAACAATTGCTTTGGTCTCTGCTGGTTTCATCGAAGCACCCCTATCGGTGTCTAGACCAAACAATTTGTTTAAACGAGACGCACACGGTACTCCGCTAGCAAATAATATTTTCTGCTATACAACCGATATTGGAATTGGTAACCCTTCGCAACCCATTTCTGTCGTTCTGGATACCGGCTCCTCAGACTTGTGGGTGATGAAAAGTTCAAACCCATATTGCCAGCTATCAAATAGCACATGCGTCGATAAGGTGTTTAATCCTGAGAAGAGCTCAACATTTGAATATACTGATGATCCATTCGCTATCAGATATGGTGATTTCTCGTACGCTCTTGGGGAATGGGGTCAAGATATGATTGAAATCGCCGGCATCACTATAAAAAATACATCATTCGCCCTAGCTAATGAGTCTAATTCTACACAAATTGTCATGGGAGTTGGTCTTCCTTCTCTTGAATCTACAATTACTGGGGTCAACTCTGAGGGCTTTGAAGATGGAACTTACAACAACATCCCCCAATTGTTCAAACAACAAGGATACATTGATACTGTAGTGTACTCATTATGGCTTAACGATGCTGATGCTCAAAGTGGGAATATTCTGTTTGGGGGCATTGATGATACAAAATTTACTGGACCCCTGAACCTTGTGCCAATGATTAACCTCAGTCACAAACTTAAAGACCCCTACAGTTTCCACATCATGATCAACGGCATTTCTATTCAATCTGATGCTGGAGAGGAGCAAGTAGCTGCTTTAACGTATCCTGCTCTGCTTGACTCGGGCACTTCATTTGCGTACTTGCCCACTGAATTGGTCGAAGCATTGGCATATAATATTGGGTATAAATGGAACTCAGTCGCGGGATATTTCACTGGAAATTGCAAAATTCCCAACAATACCGTCAATTTTGACTTTAGTGGTGTCAAAATCCCTGTGCCTTATTCAAGTCTGGTTATGCCCTATAGTATCAGCCAACCAGATTTGTGCGCACTTGTCATTTTACCATCTCGCAGTGAGTACAGCACAATTCTTGGCGACGTGTTTTTACGCAATATCTATGCGGTGTTTGACCTTGATAACTACGAGATTGGTATCGCACCGGCGAAAAGTAAGGTCAACACAAGCAACATTCAGGTCGTTAAAGAAGGGATCCCTGGAGTTCGTGCCCCTCTTTACGATAAAACCACTCCTATTTCTAATATCACCTTATTGGGTAGCTCGAGCCATCTCCAGAAATCCAAGCACTCAGCAGACAGTTTGGGAACCAAGGACTCGACTAAGAAATCAACAAAGAATTCGGCAGGCAGACTTGGTCCAACCATATTTAACATCGGTTTCATTATATTAAATCTACTGTTTAGCTAGAATTTTGACATAGCGTAAATGAAATGAGTCGTGATAGGATTTGGAAATTTTTCAGTCATCAAAATGTCTGTTGTGCCGGTAGTGCCTGTGGGCCAGACCCCAGCGAACGAAGACGATGAGTTGAGATCCTTTGTTTATAACGTTGGATTTCTCCACGCAGCATGGTCTGATACCGTGCTTAACATTTCGAACCTACCACCTTTGCGGCTTCATGCTCTGTTTATTAGCCAGAGCCCTATCCTTTACCACCATCTGAGTACACAAACTCCGGCTCAGGGCCAATATCACATTAGTCTCAGTAGTTCAGACCCGGCTTTGACTGCTCCTGCTGTATCTACTGCTCTCGCTACTCTCTATGGTCATCCTATGGATATCCAAGCTTGTGACTATGCGACCGCTAGAGGAATGCTTGCTGCTGGTGCATTGCTTGGCCTCGAGAAGATTGCCATCCAGGCTTATGAACTTCTATTAAAATCCCTTAACAACGAGTTGCTGCCGACATTCATCGAGCTGGCCCTGAGCCCTAGCTACATCACCTCTGGAGACGTTGCTGTTTCAGCCCCTGCTGCTCCTTCTGGAAGTGGCCCCTACCCTCCCTATACACAGGGATTACTGGCTCATTTGACGCAGTACATTTATGAAAACTTCAAGGTTGGCCAACTAGATGATACTTGGGTAAAAGTATTCACTGTGTTGCCATTTGCTCTCTACAAAGAAATTGTCGAAAGCCCTGATCTCAATGTTGACACTGCCATGGATCGTCACAGCTTCGCCAACACAATGACCAAACAACGCGGTCGCGGAGACGAACAAGTCTTGCTTGCGTTTGGCAACGGTACGCAGGGCGTACAAGTCGTTCGCCGCCAAAAAAAGCGCGCCCCTAAGCGTAAAAATGCATAAAAATTATATAGTCTTATCTATTCCTATAGTGTTTCAGGCACTTTGGGCTTCTCTGGTGTATTAGTGACTTGCTTAATAGCACCAAACGTCAACACCTGGTTAATGCGATCACTTTTGGTTAATAACATCACAAGACGGTCAATTCCCATTCCCCATCCTCCAGTAGGAGGCAACCCCCATTCCATATCCTTGACATAGTCAATATCAGCCACCTGCTCTGTATTTTGATCCTGTGCCTGAAGTCTCAGCTTTTCAAGTTGCGCAACGGGATCATTTTCTTCCTCGTACGCATTTACATATTCTCTTCCGTTAATAATAAGCTCAAATCGGCGGCTGATTTCACGGGGGACACCGTTAATCTCAACAGTCGTTTGCTTGGCCAATGGAGCAAGCAGTGCAGGAGGATTAATGATGAAGGTAGGTTTCACGCATTTCTCTTCAATAAATAATCCTGCCAGTTTATCTAAAAGTTTTGCGGTAGTCACCTCGCCATCGGTATTGTCAGTTTCCATGGGCACTCCAACGGTCCTAAAGTATTGCATGAGTGACGAAATGTTGAGCACTGTGGGAAGCTGATGGCCAGTTTGACCTTCTATTTGTGTGAAGAAATCCACTGTATTCCATTCAAATGGCTCGTCAAGTTTGAACTGAGGGTACTTTGTGCCAACTTGTTCAACAACAAATGCCAGCATTTGTTTAGTGAGATCAATTAACTCTTCCAAGGTTGTAAAAGATTGATAAAACTCACAAGTTGTAAATTCAGGGTTGTGGGTAGCGTCAACACCTTCATTTCTAAACGATGGCCCAATCTCAAATACGCGTTCAAACCCACCAATTATGAGCCGTTTAAGCCACAATTCGGGTGCTACTCGCAAAGCAGGGCCAGATTTGGTTATGAATGGTTCTGCATTTGCACCACCTAGTTGAGAGCTGAGGATTGGCGTTTGTACTTGTGTAAAATCGCGATCCTTAAGGAACGATGCAACTGCGCAAACAATTGCATCACGAACTTCGAGAACGATCCGAGCCTCTTCAAATGCCTTTAGTTCTGCTACTCGGTTACTACGCTTAACGGCTTCTCCTACATCCTTTGTTGGCGGTGGATGAAGGCAAGCACTAAGCAGTTGAGGAACACTTGAAGCCAATATACTGAGCTCACCAGCCTGCGTGCGCCAAGGTCTGCCATGCACAGCAATAGAATCGCCCTTTCGCAGCAGTTTGATATTATTCAGGTCGCTTGTATCAAGCAGTTTTTTGAAGTTTACAACCACCTGTAGCTTAGCCCGATTGTATTCGAGATCAATAAAAGTTAGATTTTTGCCCGAGCGTCTAATGTTTGCAATTCTTCCATAAGATTGGATCTCTTGCAAATCGGGTCCCGGTAACTGAGTATGCTGAATGTGCTGAAACTGTGAGATGACCTGAGGGACATCGATACGATTTCTCGACTGGGGCATTAATGGGTAATTCGCACGAGACAAAATAGCATTTCTCTCACTATAAGAATAAGTAAGTTTATGCGACACTCGCACAAATCGACTAAAGCGCATTTCTCGACGTTGTTGCCAAAGTGAAAATCTCGCCACGCATCGCCACCGCCTCTCCTGATCTGATCTTTTCAGACCGACAAGCAAGTTGTTGCCGGAGTTTTACGGTTAATGAACTACCAGGTATACTACAAAATGATATATATAAAAGAAATCAATGGAAGCAAACAAAGTATTTATCTAGTTAATTTTGGAAGGACCAGGAAGTTGTGCAATGATTGCTTTAACCTTGAGCCAAGTATCCTTGACTGCGGCGGGCAAGCTACCATTGTTGGCAATGTTGTCAATTTGAACTTCCAAAGCGTGGGTAGCGCTACGAGTGTATCCACTTACAGCGTAACGGAAGCGGAAGAAAATGGCGTAAATAACAAATACCAAGAAGTTGGCCTTGCGGAAAGTGAACAAGGAAACGAAAAGGGAGATCAATAAACCCAACTCAATCTGAGCAGCAAGAGTGGTGAATTGGTTGTTACGAGTCTTGATGAACGATTCAATGTGCTTGGAAACGGCAGACTCATTGGAGTGGCCCAAAGCGGGCAAAAGATAAGCACGGGCATAAGTCAAAGCATGGAAAATGCTATAGATAACAAAGGGGACAGCAGCAAAAGTGCGTCTAGCAACCAACAACCAAAGCAAGCTGAGGGCAAAGTAGTGGGCGTTATCATCAACGGCCAACTGACGAGGAACTGGTTTGGTACCATATTTCTGGAAAAGGATCAACGCAAATGAAACAGTTTCAGAAATATAAAACAATTTGTTCAAAAAAGTGCTGAAAGCTCCGCTGCGGAACAAAAAGCCAAGCAAATAGCTAACAAGGGCCAACACATGGCTACTGAACCAGATAAATTCGGGAGTTTCAACCAGCTTGTTAAGGGGCGTGGTAGTACCTGTGGCTGGCTTAGCAGTACCAGAAGTGGTACCAGTAGCAGGAGTAGAAGTGGGCTTTGTAGAAGTACTCATAATTTGGTAAGGATGAGAAACCGCAATGTCATCAGAGCAGGGGTTGATAGGTAGTATGAGGTCACGTGGCCCTTATTGCGAAGCAACATGTGAAAATTTCCCTTTTACTATTCTTGGCTCGCAAAGATGACGTGTAATAGAATTAATGACAAGCATTGGATATAATTTGGTTTTTTTAAGCCATTTATGGCGATAATAACGAAACTTGTAGCAATAGTTGCATCTCATGCCTCTAAATATCATTAATCTAAAGTCTTGCACCTCAAATACCCCATTTTATGAGTGTCTAGAGTAGTCTTTAATGCAGTACTTTAGTGAAGCTGTACATATACTTGCGCCTGTCTGTCTGTACCGGTTGCGTCCGGGCGAGCTGACTCATGTGGGTCCATTATTAGCAATAACGACACCTGGCTGTATATATATATATATATATATATATCTACGCAGTTTAAAACTATATAAGCTACGTCTTGTTGATTTCACAATTCATTTGTATTCCCAAAGAGGACCACACCATGTGCCGAAGATCATTGAATGTCCGCTACGGTTAATTGACCCAATCAGATTTGGGTTAGCGAAACTGCCCATACTATGAAATTTACTGCTCCAATCACTAAAATTGTCGATTTGACACCCGTGATGGTAACAATTTTAGGGAGAACCAGAGACCAAATCAGTAATATGCCAGCAAAGCATGAGCTACAAATATCAATTATACGGGCCCATTTCGATTCAGGTGCTTTAACTGGTTCTTTAATAGGTCCCTTGACTGATTCTGAGCTTTGAAGGGCATCTTGGGTTGCATCATTGCTAATGCTCTTATCGATAAGGTACATCATTGCTATGAAGAACACGCCAGCAAGTGAGAGCACACGGCGGTTCTCTGCATAAAAGAAACTTATAGTTGCAACAGTGATTGCAATTCCAAATTGTGATAGCTTTTTACCCTGTGTTGTCATCGTAGAGAAGCAATAACGAACATGTGATTTGTACTTGGGGACAGTCACGTGGCGCATCAAACCCGTGAATTAATAAGTGGCCGTCAAGGCAACAACACATTAAGAGACATAGATTTACAGTAATAGCCAGTCGACAAAACCATATAGAGTTTAGGTCTTTTTGAACCTGTAAGCCAGTAAAATACCCACAACCCTCAGAGGCAGGGACTCTTAATATGTATGTAGTTAGCCAACGTTATCACAACTAACTGAGGATGGCCCAGCAGTAATAGAGTGAGTTCACCGACATTGATTAGCTGGCAAACTAAGGAAATGACCTTGTTCGAGAGCACCGCTAGTGGAAATAGGAACTAAAATATAATGACTAAAATCTTCAACAAATGTCAACACTGCCCATTGTGTAAACCAAGAGCCCAGTTCCCAACAGCGTTTGTGCGTTTTCATAGCGAAGATGGTGCTCATATAAGGAATCTCTAGTAGCTAACAGGACTTGGGAGCCTCCACATGTGGAAGATCTCTGAGGGGAACATTATGTTTGTACAAGAACATACACAGGGGGCAACTGGGCTATAAACGAGGGATTTTAGACATGATATGGCCCGATACACTCATACACTATAACACCACCAGTCTTACTCAAGATTAGTATCATCAGTTGAGTATCCTGGAGAAATCTCAATCGTTTGACTCGACATAAATGGAGACAGCTCTCTCTAGCAGCGTAAGGGCCGAAATAGGAGTATGCTTACAACGCTCGAGGAAGAAGAACTTTTAGCTCGGATTAAGCTCTATAACTAAATGTGCTGTTCCGCTATACTGAGTATCCCAAACATGTGAGGCAGATTCAAAAATAGACTGCATGCGTAAAGAGTACATAAACGGTCACGTGTCTTTGCGTCATTCTTTCACGCTATTGCGTCATGTCACGTGCTTTTCTTTCGTCATGAATACGATTTCTCCAAAAAAATTTTAAGCGAGCCCGGATGGCCAAGTTGGTAAGGCGCAGCACTAGTAATGCTGAGATCATCAGTTCGAATCTGGTTTCGGGCAGTTTCTTTTTTGGTCTTTTATTCAGTTTTTCTGTTCGTCGCCAATGCCCATGTATATTCAACATCTAGGTACTTTTCTTCGTGCAGAACACGCACTTTAAATCTGATTTTTGGCTCATATATTAGATACTTGCATACGTATGGATCTATTCCCAGGGCAGAGAGTGCGTTTAAATGCATTTAAATTACAAAACTAAACTTTTTGATAAATATTTTGGTACTCCTTCTGAATATCATTCTCGGTTACAATCTGCTTCTCGACCACGAACCAGCGATCCTGCTCATCGACTAGCTGCAATGCATTCAGAGTAATGGTGTAAAGGTTCAAAGAGTTGCCATCAGATTTGTCTACGCCGTGAATGTGTTGATATACCGCCTTTGCTGCTTCCAAATAGTTACGGCGATTAATGCACCACACGTAGAGTAGCTTAAACGTGGGCAATCCACCTATAGTAGATCTTTTGGCCAGAATTTCGGGCACCAGCTCGACTAGTCCTGGGAACACTAATTCTTTGCACACATAGTCCATTGTGCGCTGACTTATTGTTGCATCCAAAAATTGTTCAAGGTGCTGGCTGATATTAGGGTCATTGCGCTTACGAAGGCCACAAATGGCTTCATATGCCAGAACATGATTGTTGACAACTAGTGCAAGGTCCAATAATGTCGTACATATTTCAATGCTCTCGGTGTCATAGCGAGCAGCCAACTTGATAAAGCTAAGTGCGACTGGTGATGGTATACCAATTTCACGGCACAGATTTGTGACAGTTAAGAAAAACTTTGGAATACCCTGGCCAAAGCCAATAATATTCAAATTAGGAGCATCGATACTAAGGTGAGGAGCCAGCGCCCTGACAATATTTTCTCCAATCTCTTGCTGCTCTTTAATAGCTAGCTTTGCCAACCCTTTTACAAACATAGACTCCGCATCGTCGCCAAGAAATTGAACAGCGTTCAAAAGACTATTAGAGCTCCATTGTTCCTTAATTAGGCCAAGTACCAAATGCAAGTTTTCCGGGTCGGTAAAATCAAGTTTGTGCCAAAGTCTTGCGATCAACGAATTAAAGTCAAGGACTCTCAAATTAAGCTGAGAGACAGATACTTCAATGGCAGTTGTTTGCCTATTAAATCGAGTAGTAGATGAATCAAGAGGCTCTTGGAGGCTGATAACTGCCCATGAAGTCCGCAAGTGGCCAAGACCTGTAGCATAAATTTGTAGATGATCCTTCGTGCGCCCTTCACCAAAAGCAAATAAAGTGAAGAATAGGACTTTTGCGACAAATTTGAGCGAGTTTTCGGCATGATTGAGCGCAATTGTTGATAAGGCAGAGCAACCGAGTGGGGTTAAAGTATCATTTTCAGTATCAGCAGTAGGGTCTTTGATTAGACATTCACTAAGAATGCTGTGAATTGAAGAATCAACGTCCTCGATATTAACTAATGAGTTGCGAATTTCAAGTACACTGCGCTCATCAATATAAGGAAGAATGCAAGTTTCGTAAATGCGAAGAATACGAGAAGGCACGAGTTCAGACCCCCAAGTAGCAAAATTCGTGATATTTTTGTGCAATTCATCTTCAAATGCAATGATATTTGCTGGAAGGAAAACTTCATAAAGCTTCTTAATCAATTCAAGAATACCAGTTGCAGAGCCCTGGTCGAGTGATAATGCGCGCTGGATGTTAGAAATTGGACATAACAATGTATAATAAGCGGCTCTTACGGACCAGATAAGACCATCAAGGCTCTTGCCCACAGCAAACACTTCATTAAGTTGTGATTCGTATTCTTGGCATAATGAATCGAAGCGAATCCACTGGAGACGATAATCACTTTTATCGACAGAAGCTTGCTTTTGAATGGTTTCAGTGATAGCATCACGAAGACTGTGTGCACTTGCAGGAGGGGCAGAAACAGTCAAGTTTGCAATGTCTGATTCGTTGGCGTTAGTGAATGTAGCTAGAGCCTTTCGCAATGTCATACTTGAGTAGCTTTTGACACTAAAGATATTATCAATAAAGCGCTGCATTTCTCTTTGATCAGGGATACGTGAAATTGTAGGTTTTTGCGTAGAAATAGAATAGGCATCATCTTGTTCAATACACCAAATCTGAGAATTTTGAGCGGCTTTAAAAGCAGCGACAACTTGCTTATCACTTGTAAAAGTATAATCGACCATGTACCAGCTTTGCAAATGCTCAGGAATACCAAATACGTTGATCAGTTCTAGGCTACTGTCATACACGCAAAACTCGCCGTTGGTAAAAACACAAAGCAAATCTTCAACAATATGAAAATAATTTGAAGGAGTTGTAGTTAACTTGTGCTGGGAACGGTTAGGCAATGTCTTTACAAGCGTGTTAGAGGCGGTAGACCAAACTCTAATGGACCCATCGACGCTCAATGAAACAATGTTATCATTAAATGAACATAAATCAATTCCGGCCCTCGAAGCAAGCCCTGGGTATCCAGGAACTTGATCTTTGTGGTTTCCGATCAACCTCTGCAGAAACCCTGGTTCCTTTGGATCATTCAAGGGGAATATTTCGAGCTCTGCCAATGGCTCGGGGCGCGATAAGCGAGAAACAGTTCCATCGGCTAACGAAGCGACTAGTTCCAATGGGTTGCGGGAAATTAAGCTGAACGGAGTTACGCAATCTACTCCAAAGGGGCATTTCACAGTTCTCCAGTACTTTGGCGGGTTCCAGCTCTCAAAACATGAATAAGGGAGAACAACAGTATAGAGAAACCCACTTCTAAGCATGAAATCAAGCACAAAGTGAGTACCTTCAAAGTTACATATCGAAGTGCAATAAGCAAGAATGGGGCCCGGCGCAACAAAGCTAATGACATGAAAACCATTTCTAGGGCCATTGAGGTTTGCCAACTCGAGAGTTAGTTCACGGTTCACGGCTCTCCACAGAATTGTATGGTCGCCAACATTAGCGACTCCGCCACCACGGTATTGATCATCGTCAGGCCGAGACGCTTCTCGTGGCATTAATTCTGGTAATGGAAGCACAGCATCCACTACAGTTGGCGTGTGAGTGCGTTCACCATAGTCACTCGCGACTGCTATTTCTGTGAGCATGCTGAGTAACCGTTTAGTAGTGTGGACTCTAAGTAAATACAAATCCTGTCGAGGGGCGCAACGTGGTTATGTGTAGATATATATATATATATGTATATGTATATGTATGTTTAAGAAATACGATAATTTAATCTGTACACAGTGCAAAGGATGCCAAGTCATGCAAAGGGCGGGGCATAAGAAAATTGAGGTGTCGTGGTAGTAGTAGAGCTATTATTGAGGCGTGCTTCACCTCTCTACTTCTCCCAACTGCTTAAGTGCATGCATACCTTTAACTAATAAAGGCCGAACTTCGTTTAATTCAAGAATACCCATCCCATCCATCGAAATATGGTTCTCGTTCAATGCTTGAGTTACACCAGCCCTGATCTTGACTTGCCGCACTTCAGTTAAATCTTTGATATATTCGCGTACAATATCAATGTCACCATTAAGATCGTCAGCTGCTTCGTCAAGAAGAATCCGGGCTAGTGGTTGCCAGGACCATGGCAATTTGGAAAACTCCGCTTGTGACCTCTCGGCGTCTACAAAACTTTTTAATCGGGTTTCATCTAACCAATCAGGGAAGCGAATCTTACACCGGCCCTGTTTTTTCAACAACAGTGCTACCCATAGTGGTACTTTAGTTTCTTGTAATGGTCGCATCCCTTGGAGTTGCCAACCGGCTAAAAGTATTGGCCGCATTGTTTGGCGAGGAATAATCGATATAATCTCATCTTCACACTGAAAAGCCGCCTCTTCAGGAGTAAATGTATCGAATAGTCGATCAGGGATCATGATTACGAGCCTCCTGATGCTGCTGCTACTGCTGCTACTGGTGGTATGGCTTACTATCACCTAAGGCCCTGGCCCCTTCCCAACTAAGCAGCATACTACGTAGACTCATCATCATCCCCGATCACCGCTTACTTCCCAGCCAATAACCCAATAGGAAAAACGCCTCCCTCACCCTATAAATGAACCAACGCACAAAAGATTTAATCGATACGGTGATGCGTACAACGGCTACAAAGCGTGAAGCCCGTAAATATATCGCAAAGTATGGCATCAATGGCACTGGCCTTGGCCCTACTCGTCGCATCTCCATCATTAAACTCAACTATAATTCTTCGCATAATATCCTGCCAAAATTAGGATACGCAATCAATCAACTCATGACATTAGGAGCAAATCCATTAGTATATGTCGATGCACGGCCTGAAATTGATTTGTTCTCATCGCATGCATTAAATTTCGCCCAAGCTCGGCAAAGTTTATACGATAGAGTAAGGGAAATCAATGGAATACTAGATTTTAAGGGGAAATCAACTCCATTTATATGTCCTTTTACTCTCAATTCCCCACAATTTACAGTTGCAGACCTAATACCTCAAGTCCTAGCTGCCGGTCGAATTCCTATTTTAGCAGGACTCGCCTATGACCCAGCAACGAGTTTTGAAAGTTTTGTGGATGGAAATAAAGCAATCATGCAATTAGTAGGAGAACTGGATAAGGACCCTAAAGTTGAAGTCGATAAAATTGTATTTGTTGACCCATTAGGTGGAATTCCCTCACAACAACGTAATAAAGCCGCTCATGTGTTTATCAATTTAAAGCAAGAATTTGCAGAAATTAATGCTGAGATTCTTAATAGTGAGTTGCCCCCTAGAATCAAGGAACTGCGACTCGATGACTTACAGACCATGAATACATTATTACCTTCATCGAGGCCCATGCGCACAGGTATTATGACAACTCCACAAGAGGCAAGCTCTACAAGTGACCGCAACCCCATTATTTATAATTTGTTGGCTGATCGGCCACTTATATCCCCCTCTTTGCCGGTAAAACTTGAACGGACTCAACTTGTGACTTCAATGATTCGCCCTGGATTCCCAGTTCAAGTCCTTCAAGATAATAAAGGGTTTGATCTTGCCCGTAAAGCTCAGTCTGGGCAAGTCAATTTGACAAAATTGGTGCAACTCATTAATCGATCCTTTGGTCGTGAGCTCGATCTTGATCACTATCTTGATCGCATAAAAAATAATTTCGCTGCCATCATTATCGTTGGTGACTATGATGGTGCAGCAATAATTACATGGGAAAGATCAAAAACTGGTACACCAATTGCATACCTCGACAAATTTGCTGTCGATCCTCAAAGTCAAGGTACGGCAGGAGTGGCGGATATTTTGTTGATTCAAATGATTCGTAGGCTCTTCCCCAAAGAGATCATCTGGCGATCACGAGCGAATAACCCCGTTAACAAGTGGTATTTTGAACGGTCTACGGGCTTTATGCGGGTGCCCGACACTCAGTGGGTGATGTTTTGGAACAGTAGAACTACAAATGTTCCAGTTGACGAATATATTAGTGTTTGCACTAGTATAGAGCCCAGTTTCAAGGCCTAATTGCCGTCTGCTCGGGTTCATTCACGCCCAAATTTCAGATTTGCTTTTATTTTTTTCTACCTATAATGATTAATTATTTGTTTGCTTATGAACTTATCAGTAGATTTGGTGAAAGTGGTCTTGGAGTTAGAGTACAAGTTATTCATGATTTAGTATCGAAGTGCTGCTATGGATCTAAGCTGTCATATTTATACTGTATCCTGCAGGTGATCAGGCGGCCAATCAGATAGACGGTTTCCCCAGTTATGAGCTAGTTAGCCAATTAGAGTGTTTGGAGTGTTCAGTGCATCCATTGGTGCATTCAGGCCGTTGTGTGCTCAGCCTGGCAGAACATCATGTTCAGGCATTGGTCACATGATCTGAGATGTTCAAGGACTTACAGCTAACAAGTAACTAGTTTACTAGTTCATATTTGCTTTTTTTATTTTACTTGTTAAACCACACTAGTCTTTTCTAACCACTTAAGCACCTTCTTGACCAAAATCTTTTGTAAACTCAATCTGCCGGGCAAGATCATTACCATTTACAGTAGGACGAGTACTTGAAACACTCTTGATAAAATCCTTGAGGTCAAGTTCAGGTAATACTAATTCGTCGCTTTCTACTTGCATCCACGACATTTCTATAGCACCCTTATCACCTGGAGAACAAGGTACCAGCTTTCTAGCTTGTGGAGTAGAGTCTTTAGTCTCCTTGAAGTGGGTTGCTGATTGGATTTTGCGTACTGGCTGCATAAGGGCGTCACGGACACATACTGAAATATCGTGACCAGAATAACCATTTGTCATTTTAGCCAATTCTCTAAAATGAGCCGGTGATAATCCACAAGGAGTATCGCCTACATTAATTTCAAACATACGAGCTCTAGCTGATTCGTCGGGCAGAGGGATATAAATACGCCGTTCAAAGCGGCGGCGAATGGCTGCGTCAAGCTGCCAGGGGATATTTGTCGCACCAAGTACCAGTACACCTTCATTTTCCTGACCTACACCATTCATTTGCACGAGCAACTCAGTTAAAAGACGCCGGCTCGCTTCGGACCCGCCTTCGTCACGCGGGCCACACAAGGCATCGACCTCATCTATAAAAATAATGCTGGGCTTTTGCTCACGGGCCATACTAAACAATTGCTTCACAAGACGTTCTGATTCGCCCATCCACTTGGAAACAAGATCAGAAGAAGAGACACTGAAAAAAGTTGACTTGGCCTCAGTAGCCACTGCTTTAGCCAAATATGATTTACCGGTACCAGGGGGTCCATATAATAAAATACCCGATACAGGGCGACGGTTTCCAGTAAATAAATGCGGGAACTTTACCGGCAAAATAACTGCCTCTTTAAGCGCTTCTTTAGCACCCTCGAGACCAGCAATATCATCCCAACTTACATTTGGAGTTTCAGAAACAATTGATCCTGCAATAGCCCCTCGTAATTTCTTGGTTTCATTATCTTCAGCATCACCAGATCCAGGTTTCTTGGCCTTTGTATTTCCTCCGCCAACGCTTCCCTCACCAGTTCCTTGATTCTTTGAAATCTTATCAAGATGCTGCTTAAGTTGCTCGGCGCGGCCCATATACTCGGCGACTTTGGATCGGATGAGTTCTTGGCTCTTTTTGTTTTTCTCATATTTGAGAGCGGTCATAAAGTACTCGAGACCGGTGTAATATTGCTTATACGCCTCATCGTAACGGCCTCCATTATCTGCTTCAATTGCTCTTTGAACCTGATCAATTGCTTTTTGCAGGAAATCCCCCGACATTGAAGTGCTAGAGGTGAAAACAAATGCCGTATGGATGGGATAAGGGTCTTGACCATAAAAAGGTAGGGGGCTTAACCGGTGGAATAGGTTAACCGTCATAATAGGTTAAGAAGGCATGCAATCAGTAATTAATTAATCTCTATAAATTTCAAATAAAGGTTTTGTTGGTTGAGGAGTTTCATTAGTGCTTGAACTATTCCACTCTTGAGTCAAGTCATATCTGTCGCCATTAACCATAGCGTAGCAAGGGAAATCATTAGTTCGTACCGCCAGCGGTTTACGAATAGCCCTTACTTGTGGTGCTGTTTTACCGATTCTAGTCTGGACATTTACGTCAAGCACTCCCAGTGCCGTGCGGGTATCCATATCGACCAAGAATGTGGACCAGATCTTGTCTATATATATGCGATGTGAGACTCATGCAGCTCAAATATGCTGCGATCAAAAAGGGGCAAACAATGTTAATTTATTAGGAAAATAATAGCTTTTCTGCAGTTTCTTACTATTTTTTTAGATATTAATTGAAATTTTCCACGCGTTTCGCGACGCGTCGCTATTTTATGGTTATGTTTGGGAGTTGAGTAGCATATATAGGTTAAACATGGTAAGTGAGAATGGCAATTGTGAAGCACAAAAAGGGAAAAAAAAACAACAACGAAAAAACCAACTAAATAAATGGAATTATGTTAATAAATCAAGCTGTTTATAGTATCTCATCACGCCAACATTGTAACTTCAACTATACCAGTATGTTGAAGCCGAGGAGATTCATGGGATGATGGTTCAGGGGGGGATACCAATTGCACTTTCACAATACAAAGCCTTAGTATTCAAGGACTGCTTCCTAAACGTATAGAATAAATGATCTTACTTTATGGATATATAATGAATACTTAAATAAAACGAGTGCCACGGGCACTTTTTTAAGGGACCAGCCTTTTCAGCTTACCTTGGCCAGAGCGGTTAACTGTTTAGCTAGCAAACTGCCACTTGATGGCAAAGCGGCCCTCAGCCTCGGTGCCGAGTTCCTGGAAAGCAGCGGGACTTAAATCAAGATCTCCATATTTGCATCCGGGGCACTTGTCAGTGACAGTAACAGTGACCTTCTTATCGCCACGGGTGATGTCAATCTTTTTACCACAAACTGGGTTACCGTTAGATTGTGTACCAAACTGATCAGCGTTAAGAGCGACAATAAAGTCCGAGTCAGTGTTGGTCCAACCACAGGCACCAAGACCAGGCGCGTAATAGGTGGCATCACCAGAGAAGACTTCACCAGAACCTCCAGAGCTGGAGCTTGAGCTCGAGGCGGCGGCAGCAGAGCTAGAACTAGAGCTAGTACTGGAGCTAGTGCTAGTGGTGGAGGGGGTAGGAGTAGGGGTAGGAGTAGGGGTAGAAGTAGGGGTAGAAGTAGGCTCGGAGCTAGTCTCTACAATAGGAGTAGAACTAGTGCTACTCACAGATGTACTACTAGCTTGACTGGAGACAGCTTCACTAGAAGAAAGAATAATCTGATAAGGGGCATTGCTGTAGACGTGGGAGTGGGACAACGCAGCGGAAGTGGCAGCGGA
Organism: Wickerhamiella vanderwaltii; assembly: GCA_030582415.1. Lineage (NCBI taxonomy): Eukaryota > Fungi > Ascomycota > Dipodascomycetes > Dipodascales > Trichomonascaceae > Wickerhamiella > Wickerhamiella vanderwaltii. Next base: position 98,567 of record JAKTWR010000031.1, on the reverse strand, counting down.
AGTGGCAGCAGAAGTGGCGATACTGGTAGCGACACTGCTGGTCTCAACTGTAGCCTCAGTAGTAGTGGGCTCACTAGAAGCAGAACTGGCAAGAACCGATGTGGTGACATGGGCAGCTGCAGGTTCAGTAGTAGCCTCATAGTTAATACTGGTACTGACGGGGTTACCGTTAGAGTCAACATAAACATGTACATCCTCATAGACAAATTGAGTAACGTGAACATACTGCGTAACAAGGGCAGCATTGGCACCGACGGCCATCAAGCAAAGAGAGTGGAAAAGCATTTTTTAAAAAAAGAAAGGAAAGGGAAAAAAGGTAAAGGAGTGACGGGGGGTTTCTGTTGACCTAAGCAGTAGTAAGGAAGAAATTTAAGTGCGGTGATGCGGCTGCTTATATTCCTTCGTTTCTTCCTCATCTAATATCGGTCATCATCCCTGCATATGCATTACCTACATGCATAACAAATTGTAGTCCCCTCGAGGGGGGAGCTACGTTAACACGAGCCTTACGGTCTTTTCTCAATAAATGGTAGCTACATATATATACTTGCTAAACCGTTACTTTAAATATATACCCATTTCGGTCCCAAATTTTCGCCGCCTTTGCTTGAACCACACTCTTGTGCACGCCCTTTCGATCTTGATCGTACCTCTTGTGGCGCAGAAAAATCTCTTTTTGTGCTGCATGTACAGATATTAATACTCAATTTAAGGTTTAAATATAGATTCACCGATTTCTCAATCGCTCCACTCGTTCCTGTTCGCTTCATGCTCGCTAACAACACCAGGCCAGCCGCCACGCAGCGCACATGCATATTCGTTTTGGTAGATGGCTGGTGAATTCACGTTAGGTGGATTTTTATTTTTTCGACGACGATGGCTTTTGCGTACAACGAGGCTATGGCCGGTTGTTTATTTTTAACCATGGATACGTTGCGTCCGTAGGGATGCGTGTTTCACATGGTGCAGAGGAGCCCTAACTAAACACAGCCGCAAGTGCCACTATCCTGACTTGGTGCGTCGCAGCGTGGCCCTATACCCCAATTTTGCCCGAGAAATAAAATAACAAGGTGATTTACTTGGACATGGGGGTTTGTTCTAACGTTTAGTAGAAGCTATAAATAAATGGGAAAATTTCACCTCCTTAGCTCAGAAATCCAATTTGATTATGTCACCTCCAGGGCTTCTACATGTGCGCGTGTCTGTCTTTTGAGACTTGAGACATTTCACTGACAGATTTTACCTAATAGTTGTTAAAGGAGTTAAAATTACGTACTTAAAACTGGCATTAAACGGCTCAAATTTCAATGAACCGTAAGCGAACCTGTGGGCCCATGAACGTAACCTGCGGCCGTAACGGCGACGGTTGGTCCATTTCCATTACCTAATGTTCTATGCGGGTCCTGATGTGCGGAGCTAAACAGACGATGGTATTTTGGACCGCCTCGCATAGAAATGGGTACATATGTCGAATTGATGCTGTTCAAGGGGCTGTTACTCGACCGATCGGGCGATCCTTTCTTGAGAGGTTGAAACGGTTTAATATACTCATGATAATCCTGTGTTTGTACAATAAGCCCGTTTACTGGTGATTTATTTCAAACTCTGTTTCTACATGGCCCCGTCCAGTCAAGAAAACTAAGTCATATGTTCTTGTCAAGATCTGCAGGTAGCTGCACCAATTAATGCATCCTGCACGAGGTACATATCGCGCGATATGTCTTTTTGATTTAGAGCCATTGGTTCATCCCGAGACCCTTGATGCTTTAAAGAGAGAATTTATATCTAATTAATTACTGCCTAGGCTAGTTTAAACTACAAAGTGAAGAGCAAAAAAAGAGTGCGTGTAAATCAAAATGGGTCAATGACAGTATGCAAGTTAAAGTAAATGCAGGGATTAAGTTAGAACAAGTGTGTAGATGTTTATTTTCAAAAATACTCAAGAGAAAAATCAGACCAATAAAGCAAAGGCAGCCATAGCAAATCCAGGAAGCGCATTGCGAACACCGTTGTTGCTTGCAGGAATAGCAGGACCGGTAGAAGACGTGGCTTCGACCGGGGCAGAAGGAGAGGACTCAGCAGGAGAGGACTCAGCAGGAGAGGATTCAGCAGGAGAAGACTCAGCAGGAGAAGACTCAGCAGGACTCTCCGAAGGAGACTCAGATGTCTCAACAGGCTTGCTAGACTGTGGTACAACGCTGAGACCAGGTGTGGTCTGAACGGGTACCCAGGATGTCAAGACTGTGCTTGTAGGGGGGCAGGGGACAGTCACCGTGGTAGCAGAAGTAACTGTAACAACTTCACCTCCGGGAGCAGTGAAAGTGGTCGGAGAAGGACAGTACGTAGTAATCTCAGTGATCACTGTGGTAATGGTGGTGGGAGTAGCAATGTGCGAGATTGTGCAAGGACAGTTGGTGATTGTAAGGGTGGTAGGTTCAGTGACCGTGTAGGTCTTGTTACCCTCGGTGAAAGTGGTAGGTGATGGGCAGTATGTAGTGAAAGCAGTTACAACGTCGGTGATAGTGGTAATAGGAGGGACACCACCGCTAGTAGTATTCAGAGTAGGAGTACTAGTTACGGGGCCAGGTTCAGTAATATTAGAAGGCGGCGTTGTAACCGGACCGGGTTCAGTAGTATTAGAAGGTGGTGTTGTAACCGGACCGGGTTCAGTAATATTTGCAGGGGCAGTGACAACTGGCCCAACAGTTGCAGACGTACTAGGAGCGACAGATTCAGTAGAATTGGTGGAGGTATCAACGCTGACCACGGGAGGTAGAGTGGCAGGAGTAGTTGCAGGGGCACTATTGTTCACAAAAGTTTGTGCTTGGACCAAAGAGAGCAGCGCGAGGAGTAAAGGGGACATTTGAATAATTGATGGCTATCGCAGTCTTAGACCATCCTTTATATATGTTTCTGTGTGACATGTACTCAACCTCAGTCGACGTCAGCATGCATATGGATAAAAATAGATTCCGAAAGGGAAATTTAAAGAACAGCTGCTCTGCAACTACAAAAAAAACACAACCCCAAACTGATACATACGGAGACAGTTACAAATTCTAGTTTATACTCTCTTTGGCCCGCGCAATGTATACGAGTAGACTTTTTCCCATCACTGGCCGCAATGCATAATGCAAGGGACATGCAAGTGATCCCATTTATGCATGGCCGTATTTTTAGAACAATCGACAAATATTGAGCGCCATTAGTTTTCGCGCTAGGAAGGGATTAAACCGCTTTTCTTTTCTATTTAAAATTCCTGTTTTTTATACCCGGCCTGCGCCTACATTATCATAGTAGGCCATGAATTCAAGAATTCACGCTATTTTGGCACAGCAAACTTCTATCAGCATGCATTAGAGGGTAAAAATTGGTCCTTGCTGGTAAAGACTACAGTGAAAGATCGATGATTCTCTTTTAAAACCTTGATGGTCTGCCAGAGGCAACTAGAACATACAATGCCACATATGGGTTGAAGATGCATGTGGCCCTGATTCTCAATTTGGGGGGATTTTCTCGTCAAAACTAGTTCTCCCAGTTCCTTTATTCATATTATAATAAACTACAATAAGAAATCTCATAGTTTGCGTTCCTAGTAGCTTTTATATATCTAGCCTTGAAATACCTGGAGAAAACCATACCGGTTGAGGTTGCCCCATGCACTATTCCAAGTACCTTTTGCTTCCTACGCATATACAAAGTACATATGTAGTGACAGAGCAATGTGTGCATATATTAAAAGTGCTGAGAAAAGTTTCGCTTTCAATGAGCGGGCAGGTGCGCCGTGACAGTATTACAGTGAGCTCATTTGTAGTCACTTGCCATTAAAATAACTACTACCTAATGAACAAAAATGTTTGATCTGCTCACTCGATTTTCAACGGTGTGCGACGTTTGCAGTGCGGTATTGCAGCGTCTCGCTGAAAATGGCTAGCTAATTTTAGAGTGCATATAGTGGCAACAGGGCAAGCTGAGGTGTAGAATTGATACATGGAGTAGCTTTTCTAACATAGCAGGAGAACAAACTGTATCGATTGGCCCTTTCACCAGAGAGGCAAACCTGCACGTGTACACAGATTAGTTGACAATAGAAGTATTGTGTGCAGGAACACAAGCGCGAATAGCAGCTGAACCCTGGCTCCGTAGGACTTGCCATGAAAGCCTTATATTTAAGTAAAGTCATAACTCATTATTATATATATCTCTACATATTTTGAGATTGTCTCGTTCTTGAGATTCATTTAACGACAAGAGTGTTTTTCTAAAAGGTTGCCTGAAAAGAAAGTGTACTATTGATACGGTTATACATGCAGTATAAATAGAAGCAAATTACGTCTAATTGTGGGCGTTTATACATTTGTAGGTTCATTTAAATGTCTGTACTGGTGATGCATTGGCACTCGGGTGCGGGCTAAATTATTTTAGAGAAACGTTGCTTCATCCCTTCAGTCTGTGGAAGTTACGGCAGCTTCAACGGAGAACCAACAAGATATTGCGTACTGTGGTCTTCCACCGCTACTTGACTTCATACCCCTGCTAATCTAACACACATGAGGGAATATCACCTATATGAGTAGCTGGGATAGGGAAAATATAACTCAATATTAGTGAAATCGAGGACAAAATCACATGTGATGACTTGTGGACAGGTAGTAGTCGTGGCAAGACGTATACCGCTACTGGCCCACAACCTACGTGCCCATCGGCAATTTAGGGCGTATTTGGGGCATATATTAGAGTGCATAGACCATAAGCATTATAGCAGAAACATCTATATCTGTAGATAAAGAAGTACGACCACTAATTTAGCCTTTGACAGGGTATGGTAGAATTCCTCCAGAACATGTTTACTTTGAAAAACATACGCTTACTTTTAATACGTATGTGTTCAAGTATGAATACACGTAATCCAGCACCCAGTTTCATATCTATTTAGGTGGGCGGCCGTACAAAAACACACTCTACTACTATCATTTGCAGTGATGGACAAGCCATGTAGAAAAGACAGTTAGATAAAGATCTCTAAGCTGGAGAGAGAAACACTATGGGGTGGAGAGAACCGGGCTGAAATTAGACTTTGTAGACAAAACTATGTAACAACTGTTACATCGCCACATGACCCGAAGGTCTGGAGCCTGTGCTGTCAAAACACGGGCCGTATACAGATACACCGTATATATCGAGTTATTTGTAGATTGTAGGAAGTAAATACGTCAAAAATATCACTGAAAATGGAGCCAGCCCAAGCTCAAACCGCCTTGGTAAAAAAAAAAAAAAACCTCTCGAGAAGAGGCTCGGAAAAAAGGCGTCAATAATAGAAGGTGCACAATATTCCGGCAATATGCCCCTCAAGCAGGAGTTTATGGATATTTTCCCTGTTACAGTCGGCTCCTGCTGCACTAGAATATGTATGATTATGCACGAGAATGCAGGGCGACCACAGCGAGTGAAAAGTTTAGAAACAAAAGGCCGAAACCAGGCATAGAGCCGGTGCCAACGATATATTTTAGCGTAGAGAAACTATTATATAACATGTTATTTCTCCTGAAACTTGTGAACATCCACGTTCACTGTTTGACCGATAACAACCCGTCTGGACAACACCCCCCCGTGCGAGTGAGAGGTTTGGAGGACCTCTCGTAACACCCACTCGTAACTGTTGATGGAGAAGCGTAAACGAAGCGAGGATGAAAGGACAGTTTTGGTGCCAGCCCGGGCGCCCGACCTGCACTACCAATCGAAAACGGGAATCTGTTATGACGTACGGTTTCGTTATCATTCGCGACTCAACGTAGAACCTGAAAATTACCTGGACCCGCATCCCGAGGATCCTCGGCGTACTTTTCGAATTTACAAGACGCTAGCCGAAAGTGGATTACTTGTCGATGAGTATTTACGAGGAACGGCCGAGCTGGGCCCCTTAATGGAGAAGATCGATACTGTTGCCGCCAGCGAGGATCAGTTATTGACTGTCCACACCCCCCAACACTTGGCGTTTGTTTCAAGTGTCGAGACAATGGACGCAGGAAAGCTCATGGAAGAAACCGAGCGTGGCGATAGTATTTATGTCAATAATGATAGCTTCCTTACTGCTAAACTAAGCTGTGGCGGTGCGATCGAGTGCTGTCGCGCAGTGGTGGAGAAGAGAGTTAAAAACTCCTTAGCTGTAATTCGCCCTCCAGGACACCATGCAGAGCCTGACGCTCCTGGTGGCTTTTGTCTTTTTTCCAATGTTGCCGTTGCCGCAAAAGTTATGATGAGAGATTATCCCGATCAAGTGAAACGTATTGTTGTGCTGGATTGGGATATTCATCACGGAAATGGTACCCAAAAGGCGTTTTATGATGATCCCCGCGTCCTTTATATCTCAATGCACAGATATCACAATGGTACTTTTTACCCTGGTTCAAAGGCTGGTGCTGCAAATAAGGTGGGCGAAGGTGCTGGTAGAGGTTTCAATCTCAATATTCCTTGGAACTCAAAGGGTATGACCGACGGTGATTATATTACTGCGATGTATCGTATAATCTTGCCAGTGTGTGATGAGTTTAACCCCGACTTGGTAATTATCTCGTCTGGATTTGATGCCGCTGATGGAGATCCTATCGGTCAATGCCATGTTTCGCCCCAGGGGTATGCATACATGACCCATCTTATGAAATTGTTCTGTGATGGTAAATTGGTGGTGTGCCTCGAGGGTGGTTACAATTTGGACTCAATTAGTATTTCTGCTCTTGCAGTTACTAAAATATTACTTGGAGAGCCTCCTGGAAGACCTACAAATGTCAATGCTTCTGCAAGTGCCCTTCAAACCATCGACGAAGTGTGTCGTATCCAGAGCGAATTCTGGCAATGCCTGGGTCCCCAATTCCCTGCAATTGAGCCGATAGATACGCACCTTAGCTCATTACAAGATGTTATGCGTAATTTTGAGTCTGGATACCTTGCCAAAAAGTACAATTTCACGGAACTACCCTTTGCTGGAGCACCGTTCGACCTTAGCGAAAACCAGGTAATCTGCTCACCAAATATTTATAATACGGAGAAATTACTGGTAATGATCCACGAATCTCCCTTAATATGGGGTAACCCCGACCCAGTTACGGGTCTTGTCAATCCCATTGAAAGCACCGTATTTTGCCCCAACTTTAAATATATTGAGTGGGCTATGAATAATAACTATGGCGTTGTGGATATTTATTTCCCACCAGAGGAAGTAGCAATCAGACAAAACCTACCCGATATCCAGGATGCGATTCTCTATATTTGGGACAATAGTATCAAACATTTTGCGGCTAATAATATCGCATTTGTCGCCTGTGGTCAATCTTATGGCTCAGTGGTACATTTAGCGGGTCATCGTGATTTACGCCGTCGCTGCGAAGCTCTTATTGCCTATGTATGCAACGACTCTTTGAAACAAATCGTCCCCGCGTTGGAGGAGAATGTCGTCGACTGGTTCTATAAAACCAGTCTAATCTTTTCAAACCACAACCACAAGTGCTGGGATAATTTTACCAATGCTTCTGGCCCAAAGAGACCACGGAAACGCATGGGCAGAGTCATTCGCACCGATGCGAACACATTATATGGCATGATTAACGAGAAGTTCGATGAAACCATTGATTTTATCCTCGATAATTAGGTTGTAGTATCTAAAATTTATATACTTTTGAACTGTGTTTTTTTTTTTCTCCCTGTCAAGTTTGGTTGCGGCTTTTAATGTGAGGAAAGGGAGACCCCTTTTTAACAACCATTTTCTTACTTTGCCCATAAATAACTCCGAGCAGGTCACCGGATTGAATCATATTTGCCAACAACAACTGTGTACTTTCCATGTATAAATCAGGCGACAACTCAGCATCAAATTGACCGGCGAGGGCAAATGCAGTGACAAAGTCTTCAAGATCCAGTTGGTTAGTTCGCTCGCGAATAACCCATACTTTATGGGCAAGATGAACCCGCACATTCCCAGTTAGTTTGAGTAGTAGGAGGTACAAATGTTTTGAGACGAGAAAACTATAGTTTCCATCAATAAGAGATCTATACTTTCCCAGATCTCCCGACTTGATTGTGGCAATAATGGGACGATAAAGTTTTGCCAGGGCTGGGTAACTGTGCCATGGGAAACTTTTGGCAGGAAATTTGCCTTGGACTTTAATTTTAAGGGGAATCAAGTAGAACAATATAAGTTCTTGGTTCCTGACAGCATTTTGCGGACAAAGGCGTAGAGCACTTTCAAGTTTGGCAAGTGCAAAATCCCATTTTTGTTCGATCAGCGTTAAAACTCCCCAGTAATACAGAAATGGTACTTGCTGATTTGAGGGAAGCCCTTCGAGTGGAACAACAGCCCGAGCACTAGTACTAGTGAAAATAGCCATGGCAAGGCTAAATTTTCGCACTCTAAAGTAGATATTGAGGAGCATATTGACAATAACATAGTAACCATTGTTTTTTGGTGGAACGGGTTTGGCAGTTGGAGGAGCGCCCGGATCATCGCTTGCAGTAGCCTTGATAGCCGATCCTAGTGTACGAGAGCAAATCTCAAGATCGGATTCCTGGGCACTTTTGATTGCAGAAGTCTTGAGCTGATCACAGGCAACAAAAAGTGGTTTTAAGATCCAGCCATTGCTATTGTAGACGATTTCCACTAATGATTTGACGACTTCGTTTACTAGTTGGAATATATCAGCATCATTGTAGTTATATTCATCAGATAGCTGGGTTTTAGCGGATGCAATGGCGATTTTTTGCCATTTTTCGGGGATTGCTTTCTCGGCGTCGTGAATGAGAACACTTAAAGGGGCCTTTCGATAAAAAACAGGAATAGTTTTCGAGTGTCTAAGAAAATTGGCTACTTGAGCCCCGTCACGGTTTCTTATACCAAGTGCAAGATTCTGGAATGGATTCTGCTGGCTCATGGTTGTGGCGCACCAAACGCTCTGCGGTGGCGGGGATTTCAAACGCGAAGGTTCAGCGCGCAGAAAGGCGAGATGAGAAGAAAAAAGAGGAAACGATAAAAAAAATGTAAAAATTATCTAATTATATCATACACATAATCGGCAATGGCCATACTTGAGGTGAGCCCAGGGCTCTCCATGTTTTGTAAGTTGATAAACCCAGGGAATCCATCTTCCTCGCGGATAATGAAATCCTGAAACCCCTTGTCGGTGATCTTGGGTCTAATCCCACTATAATCTGGTTCTAATAGTGAAGTATCGATTTCGATATATTCTTGGGCCGCCTTGCGGGCTGCCTCGAGGTTTTTACTTGAAGCAGTATAGTCAGTAGGAGAGTCAACCCATTCGAGATCAGGGCCAACTCGAAGCCGGCCACCTAAATCAATTGTCAAGTGAGTACCTAGCGAAGCAACCGATGAAGGACAGGGGTATACCAAACGATTAACCTTTGGTTGGCTGAGGGGATAAGAGTAGTAGGTGCCCTTTGCATAGTAAGGTTTGAAGTGACGATTAGTCGGAAGTAACAAGTTTGATATCGATGGAGCCCAAAGGCCCGCACTATTAACCACGACTTTTGCCTCGAGCTCGACCTGTTCACCACCTGATTCACACAGCAATTGATAGCGGTCATTTTTGCGGACCAAATCAGTTACTTTAGTATGGGTAATTACTTGTCCATCATATTTTTGTATTTCACTTTCATAGTAGTCCATGAGTGAGTGGGCACTAACTATACCAGTAGTTGGACTCTCAAGAATTGCTTCTCGGGCCTTGATTGCTGGTTCAAGTTTACGAGCTTTTTCGAGCGAGACCCACTCTAGTGGAACGCCGGTTAATTGTGCCCGAGCTTTCATTTTAACCAAGTATTCACGTTGATCCGAGTTTTGGGCAACAATCCATTTTCCACATTGCCGGGCTTCAACCCCAAACTTTGTTGCCTCGTAAATTCGTTGCTTTCCAACAATACACAATTTAGTTCGTAGACTATTTTCATTGTGGTAGATTCCAGCATGAATCACTTCAGAGTTGCGCGAACTAGTCTCTTGCCCAACAGCAGCATTTTTCTCTAAAATGGCTACAGAAAGGCCAGCTCTGGCCAACCTAGCACCAATAGCTAAGCCTATGGCTCCTCCACCAATGACCACATGACTTATATCCATTACAGTAGCACCAATAGTATGCAAACAGTGACTGTATAGGGTGAAGGGTTCGGGCGACTAAGAATGGTGCAGTTGCAATGCATATGACGTGCTCTAAATACGTAGGATCTATCTAATTTTGATCGGCCAATAAAGTGTAAACGGGGGCATCGAGCTTGTCGCGGCCCTTGAGGAACAAAAGTTCAAGCAAAAACAAATAGGTCTGGGTCTCTCCACCAGCCATCTTGACGAGCTCACCAGCACCGGCGGCAGATCCACCGGTAGCGATGATATCGTCAACAATCACAACCTTTTGACCGGGTTTAATGGCATCCTTTTGCAAAGCAAAGACGTCCTCACCGTATTCCTTGACGTATTTGGCTTCAAAACAGTCACCTGGCAATTTACCAGCTTTACGAACGGGTACAAATGCAACACCCAATTGCAAAGCCAACACAGGGCCAAAAAGAAATCCACGGGCATCAAGACCAACGATGACATCAGGCTTGATGTTTTTCGCTTCAAGAGCGGCCTTGAGACCATCAATCAAGGTCTGGAACAGCTTAGGGTCCTGGAAAATAGGCATGATATCCTCGAAAAGAATACCTTTGCTGGGGAAATCAGGGTACTGTCTAAGAGCAGCACGGAGTTGGGTTTTGATTGAGTCCATTTCGAGAGAAAAATTAAAATGAGTTGAAAACAAGAAAAAAAAAGGAGTTTGACAAATTTGATCTTATCGGTGATTTGGCTGCACTTACGTAATACACCCTCCCCCCCCGTTAGCACTGCTCTTTGTTAGCTTTTTGTATGTACAAAATGAATATAGTTCAGCGGGTTGCGCAATGGTTTTAAAATACAAGAGATTGAAGGTTTTAGTTTAATAGGTTAAGTTTATCTAGAAAGACACCTCAAAACAACTTCCAGCCAAACAAGAAGGCAACAAGTGCAATGATGAATACGGTGGGCAAAGGAACGCCAGGTTGTTGCTCAGCATCATGAGCGTGGTGAGCAGTTTGGACACCGCCTGTAGTAGTAGTAGCAGTAGCAGCAGCAGAGCCGGTACTGGGCTTGTTGAGGCCAGCACTTTCGCTACCGGCAGCACCATTAGCGGCATGCTTCTCATTGTAGCTAGAGTAGCTAGCAGAGTCAACACCAGTGGCAGTGGAGCCAAGACCAGAGCTAGCATCAGTAGTTTTGCCGCCGGTGTGAGAAAGACCATCCGAGCCAGCAGCCTTCTTGTTGTGCTCGCCATAGTATCCAATACCAGCAGCGCCAGCGGCACCAGCACCGGCGACGCCAGCACCAATCTCCTTAGAATCAAGGCCTCCAACGTTAACGCCGGTCTTTCCGATTTGCTCCTGGCCATACTTTCCTCCTTGCTCAACCTGTTGGGAGAGCTTGGCATGATCGAAACCACCAGAGGGGGCGGCCTCAGACTTTCCCCCAGTATGGGCTAAATTGTCAGATGGGACGGAGGACTTGGTAGCACTTGTTTTGCCACCAGTATGCGAGTAATTGTCTTGGCTCGAGGAGCCAGTGTGAGAACCGGCGCCATGACTTGAACCACCAGTAGTGGCAGTAGTCTTACCGCCAGTATGAGAGGAACCCTCAGTGCCAGCAGATTTCTTATTGTGCTGGTCATAGTATCCAATACCAGCGGCACCAGCGGCACCAGCACCAGCGACGCCAGCACCAATCTCCTTGGAATCAAGGCCTCCAACATTAACGCCGGTCTTGCCGATTTGCTCCTGGCCATACTTTCCTCCTTGCTCAACCTGTTGAGAAAGCTTGGCATGGTCTAGGCCAGAGGTCTTGCCGCCAGTGTGGCTAAGCTCGGACTTGCCGCCAGTGTGAGTACCAGCGTAGTCCGACTTGCCTCCAGTGTGAGTGCCAGCATAGTCCGACTTAGCGCCAGTGTGAGTGCCAGCGGCTGCAGTAGCACCCTGAGCAGTAGCAGCACCCTGGCTAGGATCGAACCCGGCGGCAGTCTTGTTACCAACGTCATGAATAGAAGGCCCAGTAGCGCCTGGGAAGTTACTCTCAGCTTTAGCACCAGTGTGAGAACCGGTGTTGGAGCCAGGGTGTGAAGTAGCAGAAGTAGCAGAAGTAGTAGACTTGGAATCCTTATCTTTGCTGCCAAAGAAGGATCCAATCGCAGCACCAACACCACCAACAGCAGAAGCGGCACCACCTACAGCTCCAGCATAAGAGCTATCGCTAGGAACAGCTTCTTTCGAGTTACCAGCGTACGAATCGTAGGTGGCCTGACCAGTGTTTGATTCTTTACCGGGTCCATCAGCCTTGGCGTGGGGAGTAGGGTCATAGTCAGGTTTGGGGCCAAGAACAGGGCCCTTTTTAGCAGTACCCAGGTCAACAAGGTTACTCTTATGGGGGACACCAGGCATGCCTTGGATATCTTCAATGGTGCCTGCGGCAGTATAATCGGCGTCATCGCTAGAATCGTTGGACGTACGATTGACGACACCAGAGCCACTAGGGTGAGAGACGCCAGAAGATCCAGAGTGAGATCCATGCTCAATACCACTAGAGCTGGTGGCACTGTGAGTGGCATACTTATCTGCACTTTGAGGGCCACTAGCAGTGTTCTGGCTGTGAGAGTGGGCACCAGAGGCACCAGCAGCGCCAGCAGCACCGACACCAGCAGCGCCAGCAACACCAGCACCAGAGTGACCATGCGATTGGTGCGAGTGGCCTTGCGAGTGAGAAGAAGATCCCGCCTCTTCGTATACAACTTTAATACGGAATGACTCGTGCAAATCCTTCGAAGCCTCGAGCTTTTTCCACAAATCAGTCGAGGATTGGTGGCTTTCTTCCTCAGACACATTAGCACCGAGAATCAAGAATTTGTCTTTGGTACTTCCATCATCGCTCTGCGTGTATTCGCCATTGCGGCTAACAGTGACTTCGACAGAGCTACCGGGTGCGACAGTGCTAGCATTGGGATGAACGCTAAACAAACGAGGTTTGGTTGTCTTCACCTTGTAGACAAGAGGGGTTTTGGATGGGTTTTGAATAACAAGCTTTTGTGCTTGTACACCAGTGTGGGGTACACTAAAAGTCAGGTGGTTTGTACTGACTTGCATCTTTAATGAATCTAGCGTACGTAACTTGGTAGAAGGGAAGAACCCATTCGGTCGTCAGAGGGTGCTTAAATGGATGCCAGCCAATTGCTGCTCACGTGACCCACCATGCGCAAGACATCGTTCCTGCTACTCTAGCTTGCAGGTTAATATATAAATCGTGCAGTTAGCCTATATTATATTAGTTGCTCACAAGTTTTCGTGGTTATCGAGACATTTGCTACTGGAGCAACGGCACTCATGAGCCGCAGCTGCTTGCTATCCTGCAGTTACGAATTGATATACATAACATTATATATACTAAATTTAATCTAATTATCTGATTTGCCGTGAAATTTCGCTATCAAATCTCCTATCACCTCCACAGTTTACCCCTTATGTATGCTGTTGCTGTATATGCCATGCGCATGCGTACGCATGCTTAATTCTTCAAGACACATAGCAAAATTGCCAAGACACACTAAGCAGCGGCATATCATATACATATCAGCATAATACTGTAATGGAGCTGTGCGGGGCTCAGATCTGGTCGTGCGACTATTTTTTTTTTCATGTTTAGTAGACACAATAAATATAAACTTTTAAGACTCTTCCTTACGCTGCTCACCACCATTAAGCATTTTGCTCATGTCTTGACCAGGCATGAATGGAAATGGCATACCAGGCATCATACCGGGGAACATCATAGGGAACTGAGCATTTCCTCCGGGCATTGGCATGCCGGGCATTGTTGGCATACCAGGCATACCGGGCATTGTTGGCATACCAGGCATACCGGGCATTGTTGGTATACCGGCCATACCAGGCATTCCCATCATAGGCATTGCAGGTTTCTTGACGGCACGTGAGCTAAGGCCACCGCCTACTTCGATGTCTGGCTCTTCCATCACTTGGCCACCGGCCAATGGAACATTACCAGTACCACCGTTCTCGGCAGTAAGCGCCCACCGTACATCTGCTTCAGTGAGGCGATCGATAGGGATGATACTGACACCCTTGCTATAGTCAAAACAGTCTCTGGGGCCATATCCAACTCCCCAGCGAGCTCGCAGTTCAAAGCCTTGGGAGCGGCCCTTGCGCTCCCATGTCTCACGGACATTGACAGCGTCGGCACGGGTATATACTTTGATAAAGGCGTGACGCTTTTCTTTATTAAATATAAGGCTCTGAACGGGACAAACGTCGTCAATGCATTGACGCACGGCACGGTCATCCATATACGAGGGAATATTGCCAACAAACATTGTGCGACTCAAGACTTTGATACTATTTGCGGGTACAAGGCTCTGGTCAATCTCAATGATTTTTGACTTTTGCTCGGGCGATTTCGAGCCGGTTCGACGACGGGCATCTGGGGATCTTGACCGTTCGCGCTGTCGTTCAACAGGTTGTGCAGAGCGGCCACGGGGTTGGTACTGAACAGCTTGACTACTCGCACTAGTCAAAGATGCAGACGCGGGTTGAGGTGAAGCACTGGGTACTTTGGACATTAATTGGTCCAGTAAACTAGGGGCCACGGGCGCTGCCGCCGGAGCAGCACTAGTCTGAGCACCACCATTATTGGGCGCCGTTTTGGCCAAGTTGGCCAAAGTGGCCAATACACTGGCAGCATTTACCGGAGCAGCAGGGGTGGAATTAGCCGGAGGGCTGGGGCTTTTGGGTTTCAACTCCTCATCGAGTCCACCCCAAAAGTAGTTTGGACCAGGTGAACCAGGAGGACTGCGGGAATAAGGGGTGAAAAAGTAGCGTGATTTGAGGCTGTTCAAGACTTCTGCGGAAAAAGTGTCGGCTTTTTGCCAGATTTGTAGCACTTTAGACATTTTATCAAACGTATCGGGTGTTTGGTGGCGAATCTTCAAATCGCTAAAAAACGGCTCAAGTTGTTGGCGCAGACTCTCGAGGCCAGTGGATCCTTCCGGTAGCGCACGGGCAACAGCATCCCACACATAGAGAACAGCAAGTTTATGGGTTACAGGACATGCCTCCTTGTTAAAATCGACGATTGTTTGGCCCAACTGTGATGCTTCTGAATCGGCAGCCGCTGTGGAAATCTGCTGAATCGTTCTGATGCGAGACCCAGAAACACCTGGTGCCTTGAGGTCTACCAGCTCATTTAGTTTAGATCTGATCTCTTCCATTTACTATAATTAAAAAAAAAAACAACAAAAGATTTAAGGGGATGGTGTTAAATTTAAACTTTCCTGTTCGCGATGTTTTAAAAACTCTGTGGTATACTAAGTTGTTGGGAACGCAAAATTTAGAGCTGTGCCGTGCTCTTTATAGTGATCGCTTAGTGATCCGCACGTGATGGAATGACGCCATCCACGTGACATGCACAATCTTCCGCAAATGTCTTTAAAACAGAAAACGCAGCAATGTTTAAGAAAATTGACGCGAATAATAATAAAATATAATACACATTAGCCTGTCAATGGAGTTACATAAAAAGGGCTTTATTATTGGCGGTTGCGTACATTTCAATGTTGTAATATGTTCATGCACCGACTGATACTATTCTGGTAGGGTCCTTACTGCAAACTAATATACCGATCGGTGCTTCTGGGCTTTTTGCCAATCTTAAGCGAACCTACCAAGAGCCCGCCGGTGTCGGCTACCCACGGGGAGTGCACATCACGTGATCTCACACGGCCAACACTAGTAGCTAGTTTATAGATATATAGGGGCAAAAAAAAAAACAAAAACAAAAAGATACAAATTGGAGATTAACTCTACTAAATAAATCAAACTAACAGAAAAAGTGATAGACCCGCAAAGCAGGGTTCTTGCGAAGACGCTCCTTGAAGGCAATTTCTTCTGCTTGGTAGACGGCATCATCGATGTGACGAATATCTTTGGTCACATCGACCTGAGAGCCTGGAACCCATCCTTCCCAGTGTCCTTCCTTATATTTGATCCAAATCTTGTGACCAATAAGCATAAGAATAACGGTTGGAACGCTGAGCTCTGCTTGGAAGAAGACAGTCGGGTCAGGAGGGCTTCCCAGTGGGAAGATGGCGATCCACATTTGCATACTGAAAGCAAATACGCAAATAGCGATGGCGATATATGAACCAATTATGCCAAATGGAGAGGTATAGTAGAGTTCCTTCAATGAGATACCTTCGCGTTTGAGGGCTAGGCGGTGACGGATATGGCAAAGGCAGATAGAAGCCCATGCATAAAGGAAAGACAGGGCAGTAAACGCATAGAGCCAGTTGAAGACATCGTCGTATTTATCTGAAGCGCATACAAAGCACAGCAAACCAAAGATAAGGACTGGAAGCATGGCGCCAATGGGACGTCCACGACGATCAATGTAGCACATAAACTTGGGAGCCATACCTTGAGTTGCCAACGCAACAAAAGTACGAGAAGAAGCAAAGACAGAGGCACTACCTACACTGAAAGTGGAGATCATGATAACAACATTAAATACCGACGGCAACCCATGAACACCGGCACGCTCAATTGCCAATACAAATGGTGAGGTACTGTTGCCGTTAGAAGTACCAAGGTTGGGATCATTGTACTTGACCAGCAAGCCAACCATGGTCAAACCAATCAAGAAGAAGATAATGATACGCCACATAACCTCCTTGACAGCGCTGGGCAAAGCGCGGGCAGGATTTGCAACTTCAGCAGCAGAAACGCCAGCAACCTCAGTACCACCAAATGCAAATGCCATCGATACCAATACAGCAGCAACACCTTTAAACCCGTGAGCAAATGCACCTGGGTTTAAAAAGTACTCACCGCCCAAGTATGTGTGATCTGGTCCTCCACCACAGTCTATGACCACCGCAAAGATAATAAATCCAACAGTGGCAGTAACTTTAATGGCACCAAACAAGAACTCAGCTTCTCCGTAGCCCTTTGAACCTACTAGATTAATTGCACAGATGAGTACATAGTAAATACTAACCCAAGCGACTGAATTAACATGAGCAGCTGGGTTAGGATCATTATGCCAATAACGAATAGTGGTAGCAGCAGCGATGATTTCAAGGGGGAAAACAACCATCCAACACAAAGCATAATTCCAAGATAAAGCAAAAGCCCAACTACGGTCAATAAACCGAGCTGGCAACATAGTAAAACTAGATTTGATAGGGTACCGAACACCAAGCTCACCCATGGCGGCCATAGTAAACCAAACAGCAATACCAATAACAAAGGCACCAATAATAAGAGCACCAGGGCCACCGTTCATGAGGTTATTACCACTACCAATAAATAAACCAGTTCCAATGCAACCAGCAGCAGAGATCATTTTCAAATGCCTTTTGGTAAGTTTTGGCTTTGAGCGAGCAATTAAAGTCATTGCAATTTGATCTTCCGTCATACCAGTAGTGTCGAAACCATAGTCAAGAGGGCGTTTCCAAGAATCAACAAACCCTCCGAAACCGGTCCTCGCTGGAGGGATGTTTGACAAATAGTCTATTTCACTGTTTGTAGATCCATCTACGGCGGCTTCATTTGCAAACACCTGTTTCTCAGTGTCTTGCATGCTTTTTTAGGGGGAGATTGGATGCCCGGCTTAGAAGCTGTGAAGGCTGCATCCTGGTCTGATTCTTAAATAAATTTGGCCCTCTGCTGACACATCTTGGTGACTGAGTTGGTGCATATTCATGCGTCTATGCTGCATGCCGCAGAAAGAAGCACTTTAGTTTTTGCGAGATAGACGGTAGATCAGCAGCCAATTGCACCTGATTACGTCGAAGTGAATCCTTGATCTGTGTATTTCAATGGAGTGCAAGTGGACTTATTAGTTTGTGGATACTACTAAGAAAAGTTTTTTCTTTTGCACCACCCTTACCCTATGATAAGAGAAGGCACGCTTCGCTGCATTGCATCAGTGATGGATGATTATACTGCAAACAGCAATTTTGGCTGTCTGAAGAAAAACCACATCACAAAGGTGATAAGAAGTTGACTAGGGAATTTTAGAATAATAATTAAAATTATTCGGATCGATAGAGATCGTGTTTACATATGTTGCACCCAATGCTATTGTCAATGCCCCCTTCTTCCAATTTGTTCGCCTATATCGGCGTTTTTGCCGCTACAAATTTTCGAAACATCCTCCTGCAATTGATCTAATCATACAATAGATTGTGGGGAACCACTGCATAGATAACTGCAACTTCGGTAGTTTAACCCGAGTCAACCGTTATCCATACTCAAGACATGGGGAGTCCTAGGGGGCACATACACTTCTAGACCCTCCCCCACATGTAAGTCTACCTGCGCCCCATGTCGCACGAGCACCACAGGGATAGATAAATTAACTAGTACGAGCCCCGAAGCTATAACATGAGATTAGTTAACTTATAAAGGGGGGTTTTTACTTTTTCTCTTCTTCCAAGAGGCCAACTTTTTGAATGCAAATCATGCATGCACTGGTGTTGAGGCTCTTCACGTCACCCCTCAGCCGCAAAAATGGATGCATTTGCCGCAGGCATGACAAAGAGGCATCGGTCAAGTCTCAGTCGGACTTTGCCGCTCCGGTGTTTGCTTTTGTTTTTAACATATACGCAATCATAAACTATTCAGTTTCTAAACTATATACTTAAATTAGTCGACCTCCTCCATAGCAGACTCAACGGGAGCAGCAGAAGTAGCGCCCTCGACATCAGCCGCATCAGTAGATTCAGTCTCATCAACTTCAAGGCCAATGGCAACGAGTTTGTTGATACGAGAGGCAAAGCTCGAAGGCTCATCAAGAGTGAAGCCAGAAGAAAGCAACGCAGTCTCATAGAGCAAAGTAGTGAGGTTCTTGACATTGGCATTGTTCTCACCTTCTTGCTCGACCTTAGATTTGAGGGCCTTGATGATGCTGCTCTTCGAAGAGATCTCAAAGGTCTTCTTGGAGCTCATGTATTGAGACATGGAGTTATCAGCAAGAGCCTGAGCCTTCATGATACGCTCCATGTTAGCGGACCAACCAAACTGGCCAGTACGGATGGCAGCAGGAACATCACCGAGGCGGTCGGAAACAACAACCTTCTCGACTTGCTCACCAAGAATATCCTTAATAGCCTTGGTAAGACCCTCGAAGCTCTTGGCTTCCTCTTCACGAGCCTTCTTCTCCTCCTCGGTCTCCTCAATTTCAAAGTCCTTGGTGACGTTGGTAAGGGGCTTGTCCTCAAACTCCTTGAGCTGGGGAATAGCGTACTCATCAATAGCATCAACCATGTACAAAACTTCAAAGTTCTTGGCCTTAAGAGCATCAAGGAAAGGAGACTTCTCAACAGCCTTAATGCTAGGACCAGTGATGTAGTAGATGTTCTTCTGGTGAGCAGGCATGCGAGTAACATAATCCTCAAGAGAAGTCAACTCTTCAGTGGACTTTGTGGAGTTGAAACGGAGCAACTTGGCAAGAGCACCACGGTTCTGAGCGTCCTCGTGGATACCAAGCTTGATGTTCTTGGAGAAAGCAGTGTAGAATTTGTTGAACTGCTCTTGGTCCTCAGCAATCTCATTAAAAGTCTCAAGAACCTTCTTAACGATGTTCTTCTTAATAACCTTAAGAATCTTGTTTTGCTGAAGCATTTCACGGGAAAGGTTAAGGGGCAAGTCCTCAGAGTCTACAACACCCTTAACAAAGCTGAGCCAGCTGGGAATCTGGAGCTCCTCACCATCATCAGTAATAAAGACACGGCGGACGTAAAGCTTAATGTTGGATTGCTTCTTTTGGCCGTTAAACATCTCAAAGGGAGCACGGGCAGGAATGAAAAGAATAGCCTTGAACTCAATTTGACCTTCAACGCTAAAGTGCTTAACAGCAAGGGGATCTTCCCAGTCATTGGAGATGTTTTTGTAGAAAGTGTTGTACTCTTCCTTGGTGATCTCGCTAGGAGGACGAGTCCAAAGAGGCTTAGTGGAGTTAAGCTCTTCGTTTTCGGTAACAACCTCTTTAATCTTTTTGGTTTCCTTCTTGTCCTCATCGACCTCCTCGATCTTGGGAGTCTTGTCGTCATCAACCTTCTCCTCAGATTCGGCAGGGACCTCCTTCTCAACCTCTTTGGTAACAACGAGCTGAATGGGGTAAGCAACAAACTCAGAGTGGGTCTTGACGGTATCCTTAATACGCTTCTCCTCGAGGTACTCAAGCTGATCCTCCTTAAGCTTCATACGGATCAAAGTACCACGCTCAAGACTGGGGCCTTCGTCCTTGGTGATAGTGAATTTACCACCGGCGCTAGACTCCCAAATGTACTGGTCGTCGTCGTTGTGTTTAGTGATGACCTGGACAGAGTCAGCGACAAGGAAAAGGGCGTAGAAACCAACACCGAACTGACCAATCATGCTCATATCGGCACCGCTGTGAAGGGCATCCATAAGGAACTGTTTAGTACCAGACTTGGCAATAGTACCAAGGTTGTTAACAAGGTCAGCCTTGGTCATACCAACACCGGTATCACGGATCTCGAGGATTTTCTCTTCCTTGTGGGGGGTGATGCGAATGTACAAATCCTTACCGGTATCAAGTTGCTTGGGGTCCTGAAGACTGAGGTAACGAATCTTGTCAAGGGCATCCGATGCGTTAGAGATCAACTCACGCAAAAAGATTTCCTTATTGGAGTAGACTGTGTTAATGATCAAGCTCAGAAGCTGAGAGATCTCGGCCTGAAACTCAAATTGTTCAGAAGACATTTTTGTGTGGACACGCAACCTTGACGCACCAGTCTTTATATACTCGTGAAATTCTGGGGGGTTCCATGTGCTGACTAAAGTAGAACTTTCAGGAAGAACCCAGCAACGGCGTTTTTTTATGGTGTAAATTGTTGCTTGCTATAATTCTTTAGAATTTACTCGGTTTTTTTTTTAGTCTAATCAATGGGCGAACAATGGTTCTATTGATAGCCGTAAACAATGGACCCACATGCAACATTACCGCTAGTTTGGGGTTCGTTCGGGATTGATTATGATGTTTATGGTTGGATAATATGTAATTTATGGTTTGATTTCTTCCAATAAATGCGTATTAGAGCCCTTTTCCGTACTATTACTGTGTTTGTTACAGCACTTGCGGTCACCGCCAAGCAGTGCAGCACCAATACCCTCTAATCTCGTACAATTTATCAGTTTTCAAACTCGCAAGGCAATATAACTGGGCTTAAAGGCCAAACACCCCTCACAGTCTCTAGCTAGGTATGCAAAGTGCACGCATGCAGCTGCGTCTTGGTGCAGGTGACCTCACCCTGTGGCACCGCAGGTGGCTGCTTGTATGAACAGGACTATCAATATTGATATCATCCATAAAATTGCCGAGTATATTAGACCGGAACCAGGCACATATTGTAGACTTGCCCTTGTATCCCGAGACTTTTATCGTGTATTTACCAGCGATACTGCTTGGCAATACTTGAACCCCTATGGTCTGGATAGGGGTATTATCATGGACTTTTGGAAAAAATGTTCAGAGGCAGATTTAGACTATATCAGAGAAATTCACCGTTCAGGTGTAAAATTGATCCAGCCCTCCACCCACAACCTGTATTGTTGGTTAGCGTTCTACTCCCATAGCAATTGGGTCGAGGGAAATTGGGCACGGTATGCCGATAGACATGAACTTGAACAAAACCTCACAAAGCTAAATATTAAGAACCGACAGCTGCTATGGTGTTTAGTGAACATAGATGGGCGTCTATTCTACACTGCCGCTAATAATTTACGAAGTGATAGAGAATGCTGCCTGGCAGCTGTCCGAACATATCTTCATGCGTTTATGTATGCCTCACCAGACCTGTACCATGATGCTGAAATTGTCCAAGTAGCCATTCTTTATGCTGGTGCCGACTATGGAGGATAGCACTTTTACTGCAAAAGAATTATTTCCATAAAATAGCCGTACACTGGCTGCAATTCACTTATGTTTAGATTCAGGCGATATAAGCCAAGAATACCAAGGGTGCAACCAAATCTACTTCGACATTTCTTTGAGATTGACGTTTCGCCTTCGTCGCAACGCGAGTTGATTTTCAACATGGAGTATCTTATACTTGGTATGATATGATGTATATCATTACTAAATATCCAGAGTTTTACCAATTGAAAATTCTCAATTTTTAAATAGTTAATGGTGACTAGAACCTCACAAATCTCCTGTTGCCCTCAATCATCCTCACAACAAAAAATGCAAGTCCACTGAGTAGGTAGCAAGCCCCGCAGAATAGAATCATTCCGAGAAAGTTATGCGATTCTAGCGAGCCACTTAGCGGCAAGCCAGTCAAGGTGGCGAAACTAGCAATTGTGTAGCATGTTCCATATCTTTTGCCGTACTCACGGGTAAGTGATATTCTTGACACGCATACAGGGGTCAGGGAGATTGTGCTGCCACTGAAAAATCCAAATAAAACGGCAAAAGCAACCAGGCCTCCTTTTGTATGGCCTGCTGGCAGCCACACACAGAGGCAAGCAATGCCCGACATTACAGTCGTGACAATCATAGTATTAAAAGAACCCCAGCGATCGGCGAAATAACCAGGAAGGGCACGCCCAAACACAGATGTAGTATTGAAGTATGCAAGCAAGTTTGTGCCAAATGCATCACTCATCCCATTGTGAGTTGCGTAGACTTTAAGGAAATTAAGGGGTACAAAAATTGCCCATTCGCATAGGAATACTCCCAGAACGCAGAAAAAGTACTGCTTCTCCTTGAAAGAGTTGAAGTCAATCATTGCCTTCTTCGTTGGAAGCTGATGCTCCTTGTGCCTGTCTTTGAGAGTAAGGCAGCAGATCAAACACAAGACAAGAATAATTAGGGCAAATACTCGAACTGTCCAACCATATCCCACTTGGTAGATAAGCTTGTTGAAGACCAATGGCATCATCACACCGCCAACTGCTCCTGCAGATGCGGCCAGGCCAGTAGCGACTGCACGACGACGCTTAAACCAATGGCCAACAGCGGCAATGCAGGGCGTGAAGATCATACTGGCAGAAATACCCCCGAGTATACTGAATCCAAGAATAAACTGGTAGTATTCTTTACTCAACGACAAAAATACTATAGAGAGAGTGAAAGCAATTGACCCCGGAACGAGCAACACAAAAGCACCGTAAGTGTCAAACAGGGGTCCAGTTTGTGCTCCGCCAAAATAGCAGAGCCACAACCAAATACTGAAAATCCAAGAAATTTGTGATTCCGAATATTCTGACAATTGACCATTTGAGAGTTGATACTGGATAACACCAATAGAATTAGAGATACCAAATGTGGCCATCATTCCACACCAACTGCCTAGAACTACAGTCCAAGCCTTCTGTCCCCCGTCAGGAAAATCCATTTCTTCTCGCAAGCCGTACAAACCGGATTCTCTTGGCGACAAAGCATCAAAGCTTGATTTACTTTCTCCAATAGTATCGAAATTCTCTTCATCAGAGCTCATTGGTGTTCTGGTAGAGGATAGTCCTCATATATGGTGGTAAATAACCGCCCGCGGCTAGAAGCAGGCTTGGAGTAATATTGAGTCACATGTACATACTTATTGTCGACATCTGCATAAATGTAGCAAAGATTAAAGATTCAACCATTTGAATGTGCTGTTTTTGCTGCTATTCGTGTCACACAAGTAGCACGCGGAATATTCATGCGAAATCCATCATTACACCTCTATTGTACGTTATGTAGCGAATAATCGTCTTTAGTGAGTATGATTATAGAACCAACTGCGTAGATATTTGTAGTCTTTGCTGCATAGCTCGGGTATCATTGCCACCAACATTTCCACCTGTTGGCCGATGTGAGGGGTATTTCTTAACCTCGTAGCGATGGCAAAAAAGCCATTATAAATAGAGAGACAAAGCATATTATTGCAAGGGAGTGGTGCTAAAACCTTACCAACTTCTTGTTACCTTCAATCATGCGCACTATGAAAAATGCGACTCCACTAAGTAGGTAGCAAGCCCCGCAGAATAGAATCATTCCGAGAAAGTTATGCGATTCTAGCGAGCCACTTAGCGGCAAGCCAGTCAAGGTGGCGAAACTAGCAATTGTGTAGCATGTTCCATATCTTTTGCCGTACTCACGGGTAAGTGATATTCTTGACACGCATACAGGGGTCAGGGAGATTGTGCTGCCACTGAAAAATCCAAATAAAACGGCAAAAGCAACCAGGCCTCCTTTTGTATGGCCTGCTGGCAGCCACACACAGAGGCAAGCAATGCCCGACATTACAGTCGTGACAATCATAGTATTAAAAGAACCCCAGCGATCGGCGAAATAACCAGGAAGGGCACGCCCAAACACAGATGTAGTATTGAAGTATGCAAGCAAGTTTGTGCCAAATGCATCACTCATCCCATTGTGAGTTGCGTAGACTTTAAGGAAATTAAGGGGTACAAAAATTGCCCATTCGCATAGGAATACTCCCAGAACGCAGAAAAAGTACTGCTTCTCCTTGAAAGAGTTGAAGTCAATCATTGCCTTCTTCGTTGGAAGCTGATGCTCCTTGTGCCTGTCTTTGAGAGTAAGGCAGCAGATCAAACACAAGACAAGAATAATTAGGGCAAATACTCGAACTGTCCAACCATATCCCACTTGGTAGATAAGCTTGTTGAAGACCAATGGCATCATCACACCGCCAACTGCTCCTGCAGATGCGGCCAGGCCAGTAGCGACTGCACGACGACGCTTAAACCAATGGCCAACAGCGGCAATGCAGGGCGTGAAGATCATACTCGATGAAATGCCTCCAAGAACACTAAATCCCAATACAAATTGATAGTATTCTTTACTCAACGACAAGAAGACGAGTGAAAGAGTGAAGGCAATTGACCCAGGAACAAGTAGTACAAAGGCACCATAAGTGTCAAAAACGGGGCCAGTCTGTGCCCCACCGAAGAAACAGAGCCACAACCAAATACTGAAGATCCAAGAAATTTGAGACTCCGAGTAGGACGACAGTTGTTCCTGTGATAATTGATATTGAATTACACCAATTGTATTTGCCATGCCAAATGTGGCCATCATTCCACACCAACTGCCCACTACCACCATCCAGGCCTTTGATCCACCTTCAGGAAATTCCATTTCCTCTTTGAGCCCATACAGCCCAATATCGTTTGATTCAGAAGGATTTAAAGAATCTAAACTTGATTTACTTTCTACAATCGATTCCTCAGGTGTTGCATTGACCTGTTCGTTAACAGACGTAGACATGAAATTTTCTTAGGAAAAGTCGTCTCTGATAAAAGGGTTGGCGGCTAGGGTTTTTATTCAAGTTCAGGTGGAATTGAGTCACAAAACGAGGAATTGCGTAGTGCATGTGGCGGTACAAATGGTGGGAATTCATTCCAAACGAGAACGTATTTTCTCAAAATTGTCAGATATGGTTTGATTGCCAGGTTGCGAATGGTTTTGGTGTGCATGTGAACTGCGCACCTGCATGATCTCGCGATAGAGCCTTGGGCAGACGGGAGTTGCCACGATACCTATTACAGATATTCTACATTTATGATTTAGATTTTTATAGGGAGATTTTAGGCGAATATCCAAACAATAGTTATCCTTGAAGGTGATTAAAGCGTTTATCAGTCGAACTTTTCAGCCTTGTGCATACAACTTGCATCCTGCTGCAGCTCATGTTACCACCGTTGCCACTCGAACCCATACCTTTGAGACGTTCTGACGAGCCTATACCCAGGGGGATTGAGTCTCCAATAACTTCTGAGTCGATAATAGTTGATAAATTTACTCCCTCTCACCCTAAATCGCTCGACAACGATCCCCAGTTCTCAGAGCTGACTACAGTCGAGACAACCGAGTCTTACCCTGAATTACTGGAGCATCGGGAAACGAGTACTCAATTGAGCCCAGTACAAGCTATAAAGCGGCAAATGAATGCCAAATATGGGTATGAGGAACATAATAAAAGACGCAAGTGATAATACGTATATATTACTGGTCAATAGAGTTACTGGAACAAGGTAACCAATTAGAACCCCAGCTATTGTTTTGTATTGGAGTATATATATATATATATATATATATATATATATGTTTATATTTAGGAGGCAACAGGCTTACTATTATCCTCGTTGATTACATTTGCACTTTTATAGTCGCAGTCCTAATATGTTATACCATATTTCGCACTACACAGAGAGATTGCTAAATACGGGACGGAATATGTCTACTCTAATCCGAGAAAAGCCAGTATTACCGCTGAAAACCAATTTAATAGTTCCTATATACACATAAATAATGTTTTACAACACAGCTAGGATATCTTTTGCGTAGTTTGACACCATCTCATCAGGGGAACCCTCCAATACTCCTAGCTGAATTTTGATTGTGGACAAGACAGCCGAATCAATCGTTAGAGTGCCTTCATTGATATGATTCACAATTTCAAGCAGTAAGACCAGTGCACTGCGCTGCATTTGACAATCTTTTTCAAGTTGAAGAACGCCTATACAACAATCAAGGATAGTATGTTCTTCACGGTGAAGTCCCAAGGCATTTTCTGATACAAGCCAGCCCATGATTGACATGGATGACATTCTTATCCGCTCATCTTGGCTGTTTTGTACCCGTACTTTTGCAACTAAAGTGCTAATGAGAGAGCTGGTGCTTTCAGGTGTAAATGCCTTAGCCGAGGCCTGAACGATCTTGACAATTGCTTCACCAATTCTCAATGTAACATCTAATTCACCTGCTGGGCTACCATACATTCTTATCAACGTAGGAACAATGGCATTAGGGCCATAAGTAAAGGAGCATTGTTCAATGGTTTTGATGGCATTAAGGTATAGATAGGAGTCTTCATCCTTGAGCTGTTTGAGAGTAAGCTCTAGTGCGGTTTCCACGTCCAAGACGCTGTCCTTTCGTTCGACAAGCTTGCGCAGTAGCTGTAAACCATGGGCACGCACAGGCACAAGACTATCACGAAGAGAATTCTTTGCCGTCTGCAGGACTTCATAAGAGTTCTCATAATTGACATCATCATCTCCCATATCAATAGTACCATCTTTAGCAATGCCATCAATCAGTTTCAAACAGTAGCTGACTTTGTACTTGAGGTTCTCATCGGCGTCGTTACCACCAACCTGCTGGATAGTTTCGCGTTGGGCACAGATTTGTTGCACCACCGACTGTTCATTAACAGATTCCAGTAGCACTCCAGTAAGCATATCCACACATATCTCAAGCATTTCAGGTTCAATTTCATGATCATCATTATCTTCATCATCGCTATCTTGATCTTGAGACAACGGTTCCAAGACTTGGGGAGAATTTTTTTGTTGAACGGCAAGACCAACAACAGATATACACATATCCACAAGCTCTGAAGGGTGAGTAAAGAGCCGGCTCTTAAAGTCCTGTCCAATTCTTTGCAACAGTTTAAGTTGAAGAACCAGCACCAGGCTCGAATCTAGATCCGGTTTAAGACTGGCTCGCAATAGGGAGATAAATGTGCCGGTAAGCTGGGTATCGGGAAGCTTAGACAAAACTGTCAATGCAATATCGATTCTGCGATCCATCAATTCAAAATCAATAGCATCGTTCGAATTCGATACGTACTCAACAAGTCGAGCCTGAGGTCCTTGAAGCGTGTTTTCTGCTGTAATTACGGGCATGAGACCACCAGAAGTAACAATCATGATATTGGCGATAAGAGTGTCAATAAAAGTGTGATCGAGGTCTATTAATGCGATGAGAAGTTTAAGAACCGAGCCGTTGGGAACGTTTCCCTCGCATAAATGAACAAAGAGGAGCCAAATAGTGGGGAAAACCTGCTTTGCGATATGCAAAACCATTGCGGAAGCGCGCTTACGCTCACTCAAGTTGGTGAGAGCCATCAATGCACCTTCAAAACGTTTATCATCGGGGGATTTTAGAGGAATAAGCATATTGTCACGAAGGAATTTAAGGTTGGGCCTTGCACGCATATCTAAAAGATCCACGAGATAACAAACGGCGGCAGTAATATCGAGTGGGGTACGAGGGGTTGCAATAACTGCAAATATTTGGTTATTAATAGTCTCAAGATACTCACTGAGTGTAATTCCTTGTGGGGGGTGGCTTAAAATATCCACGAGCGGCTCCATTCGTTCAATTTGAATAGTTTCTTGCTGGCGATATCCACTAAACAATTCAACCATTGCTCGTACGGCGTCTTCGCGCTCAAACGGCAGTTTACTAAGTTTACTAGAGATGAACTGCTTAAAAGACTCGGGGGCACTAGTACTGGACAATAGCATCATATAAGTTTGGTAAAGTTGATAAGTACCGATCAAGGGCGTGAACTCGTCGAGCTTATTGATCTGGACAGCACCAGCAACTACGTAGGGCTGAAATTGGGTCATTGAAACGATATCAGCAAGATCATCCTTAATTGATAGCAATTGGTGTAGCTTGTCGAGGACCAGGGCAAGGAATTCTCGGTTATGTATCTCAGGCAATTGCCATTTGGACGGCATTTTGAAGTCAAGGTTAGTAACGATACCGCAGAATAAAACAATTTTAATCAAGAGATTTACTGTTTTCATGTCCTGAAGGCTTACAGCAATCAAATCTTGAGGGTCATCCGAACTGGGGTTATCGAGCTGTTGCTTGATCTGGGCAAGTAATTCGAGTGCTTTTAGTGTTGTTGTTTGTGCAGGTTCTGCTGAATCATTGCTAAGCTTTTTTAGATCAATAGATTCATCAGTAACAGAGTCTTTTAGCCAATGGTGGATATTGGCAAACAGCGATTCCATACGTTAAATACAGGCTGAGTAATTTTCTTGCCTGGTAATTTAAACAGCAAAAAAAAATAAAATGTCTGAACTAGTAGCTAGTGCCAGAGCTGGTGAATTAGAGCCGTTTGAGGAGCTTTTTAAGCAGGAAAATGCTAC
The DNA here is from genome assembly GCA_030582415.1 of Wickerhamiella vanderwaltii. Lineage (NCBI taxonomy): Eukaryota > Fungi > Ascomycota > Dipodascomycetes > Dipodascales > Trichomonascaceae > Wickerhamiella > Wickerhamiella vanderwaltii. The sequence goes on along the minus strand of JAKTWR010000031.1, from coordinate 69,521 downwards.
CCAAAAATTCGAAGAAAGCAAAGACGAGTATAGCAAGAGTACTGCGTTACACATGTCTGCTGCTAATGGTCACATTGAATTAACAAAATATATTCTCGACAATTTGGCTGATTCCGAAAAGAAACGGATCGTAAACCTTTCCAACGACCATGGTAATACTGCCTTGCATTGGGCTTGCCTTACTGGTAGTTTGGAAGCGGTTAAATTGTTGGTTGAGGCAGGAGCTGACCCGATGCTTCAGAATGAAGGAGGCAAAGATTCGATATATCAAGCAGAAGAATCTGGCAGCGAAGAAATTGTCGACTATTTGTTGGCACAAGTTGATATGGATGTGGATGATGAACCTCAAACTGAGGAGGGTCAAGAGCCCGAGACACAAGATGAGGTCAAGCATGTACAAACTCAGGAGCCTGGGACGGATGCAGCAGAAATGAAATAATTTATATAACTGCAGCGGGTGTATTTAATATGTCTACAACTACACAGAGTCTATAGAAGTATATGCTAGCAGCACTAGTTTGCACATGCTGGTGCTTGTTTGCGAATTTTAATGCGTCACAAATCAAATGTTTCTCTAATTTGTTTGCGCACCAATTTTTCAAACCCTTTACGGTCTTCACGCCACATTTTTGACGCATCGATGTCGGCACCCGATTCATCATTTGGTTCGGCCAACATACTCAATACGCTAATAAGGATCTTCTCAACACTCTGGATAGGGGACCACCGTTCACTTGCACTTTCATACATATTAGGATCTTCTCCAGGGGAGTGGAGGATTGAAATACAGACAGTACCATCTTTATAGACATTAGGGTGAAAGATAGGGGTTGTGAATTTCATTTTTGGAGGGTTGTGGGGATAATCTGCTGGGAAACTAAGAGTTGCCGAAAAAAGGCCCCCCTCATAGCAGGTATCGATCGGTCCTGCGAGCAAGCATTCCCATTCCAAAAAATTGTCTTCGGAGACGGGACCAGCAGAAATTCCATCAGGGGGATCATTAAGAAGCTGCTTATATTCGGTCATTAGCCGTCTAACGGCGGTCGTTTGTTTCCGCGACATGGTACAAGCTAAAGTGTATAATGATGCAAGGTGGCCAATGTGGCTGTTTGTCTTTGGTACCAGTTTGTTGGTTGGTGACACCAACCTCAAAGTCACAACACCTGCGATGGTCCCAATACATTTAAAAGGGCTCAAAATACGCTCACGGGGTGGCACAAAAGTGGCGTCAGGTGAAAAAAAAAAGTGGTCACATTGTCCACGCAAACGACGAGCAAGACATTATCGCCTTGAGTATGATCACTTACGAAGGTAAAAAATATGCCTGCGTGTCATGTATTCGGGGCCATCGATCGTCCTCATGTGATCATAGGGAGCGACCCCTCCTACAAGTCCGTAAACGAGGTCGTCCATTACCAGAGAATGCGCAACGGATTGCTATTTTACCTGAAGCTCGTAATGGCGATAGAATTTTTAAACCAATCTCCAAAATCGAGGCCGAGGAAAACGAACTCATTTACACTGATAAATACGTATTTGAAGCTGTCGGTGATGGATTGTACAAAAAGCACTTTTTAAGTGAATTTATTCGTCCAATTAAGGATGAAGCAACTACTCCTTCCCCATTTACTTCAGAATTCGAACGGGATCCATCGCTAATAGCCCCCATGAATTTGAATATTGCTGACTTGGAGCATCAGCTTGGAGTTACTCATGAAGAAGCAAATAGTATTTGGCCACATGGTAATCCCGATTTTATTCCTTCGTGTGTAATGCCGAATCAATGCCAATGTGGCGACGATTGTGCCTGTGCCGATTGTTATACTCATGGCAGAAAAGCCCAAACTTATTAGCATTTCTTTTTTTGGTTTATTTTTTTCGTTTGAGATTTTCAAAGTATTGTTCCTACATCGTATTCTCTATCTCCTAGACAAGACCGTTTCCCATGGTATCAGTGCCGTGTCTAGGCTATGCATAGTGCCTTTAGCCGCTGAGGGGGCAGGAGGAGGGCCTCATAATTAAATCGGGAAAGAGGACGCGAAGATGATTCTAGCGCGGTCCTTTTCACTGAAATATTTTTAAATTATTAAACTTTTAACCTGTATATATTAATGGCAATTGGCAAAACCAAGCTCAACTGGTTCTCTACCGACGTGGATATCGATAGCCCTGGCTCTTTTCCCCTCCAGGTGAGCCATGCAGGTCCAAACCGAGTGAAAAGTTCGCCAGCGCTGTGATTGAGCACGATTGATGTTATTTAGTTTGAATCAAGAGCCCTTCGTTTAAATGCACGGCTGAAATTAGCTAGCTAATGGGGAAAAATCGCTAGTTTTCTGTCGGTCTCCCACATCCCTCTTGAAACTCCCATCCTTTGGCGCTTAGATTGAGTGCATGCATATGCAGACGCGAGGGCAAGGATCGATAGATAACAGCACGGTTGAGTCGTTTTAAGCACTTGTAGCCCCCTCCTGTTAGTTGATCCTCAAACCTTGCAATGTCAGACTCTAAAGACAATGAATTGCTTATGAATTTGGGCTACAAAGCCGAGCTGCGACGTAACTTTAGCCCTCTTGAGGTTTTCGGTATGTCGTTTAGTATTATGTCTTTGGTCCCTTCTATTGCTACTACTTTTGACCTTAGTTTACCTGGTGGCGGTGTTGGCCTCACGTGGGGCTGGCTTGTTCCTTCTATATTTATTCTTAGCGTTGGTGTTGCCCTTTCAGAGTTGGGCTCAGCAATGCCCACCTCAGGTGGCTTATACTGGTGGACGTATAAATTTAGCCCTCCAAAGATTCGCCGCTCCGCATGCTGGTTTATTGGTTATGCTAATACGTTTGGTCTTATCGGTGGTATTTGTTCTATCGATTATGGATTTGCAACTATGGTCCTCAGTATTCCTAGTATGGCTACTGATGAAGCATGGAGTCCTACAAAGTATGAAGTATATGGAGTTTTTGTCTTTGGTGTTATTAGCCAGATAATAGTGGGCCTCGTTACTACTAAATTCATGGCCCGATTGCAAACGTTCTGTATTTGGATCAATGTCATTTTAATGTGCATCGTTTGTATTGCGCTACCAATTGGCCTTAAAAACAAAGGTGGTGAGCTTAACAGCGGCAAATGGGTATTTGGAAACAAGAGCAATTACTATGAAGGCTATGGTTATGGCTGGTGCTTTATGTTGAGTTGGATGGCTTGCATTTGGACGATTGGAGCGTTTGACTCCTGTATCCATATGGCAGAAGAAGCTTCAAATGCGGCGACTGCAGTTCCACTCGGTATCACTTTGTCCATTGGCCTTTGTGGTATTCTTGGATTTGTTATTATGTGCGTTTTGGCAGCAGTTGTTAACCCCGCTATCGAGCCAGTCCTTAACTCGGCCACTGGTACTGGATTTGCACAGGTCGTCTTGGATTGCCTCGATAAGAGATGGGCTATTGCTATCGAAGTTTTATGTGCTATCACGTCTTGGCTCATGGGCCTCTCTATCCTCGTCGCTACATCCCGCCAGACCTGGTCATTTAGTCGCGATGGTGCTTTGCCATTCAGCAATTGGGTCAAGAAAATCAATATGAAAAACGGTGTTCCTTGGGCCGCATTGATTTTTGACGGTGGCTGGACGCTTATTCTCGGACTTTTGATTCTCGTGAATGATACTGCAGCCAATGCATTGTTTAGTCTTAATGTGGCCTCAAATGCCATTGCATGGCTCGCCCCGATTTTCTGGCGGGCATGGTATGGTAGCACTGCATCTTTTGTTCCCGGCCCTTTTTATTTAGGTGAATTTTGGAGTCGCGTTAACAACATTGTTGCGTCTGCATACCTGATCTTTACAACTTTTGCGCTGTCCAATATCCCTCTCCAGATCCCTGTTGATGCTGAGAGCATGAATTATACTGTAGTGGTGAATGGGTTTGTATGGATCGCATCTCTTGTGTATTACTGGGTTGATGGCCACAAATGGTTTGAAGGACCAAAACTTACTCTTGATACTTTTGAAGGTGAGGAAGTTCCTCCGATCGACCAGACTATTGTGCGTATGCCAAAAGAAGCGGAGGCCGAATCTTATCGTAGTGATGAGAAAAATGTAGCTCCCGTGAGTACATTGGCAATTCAAGATACGAGCAGCGGCTAAGCTAGTGCAGCGAGTGTGAGTACCACTGCTCACGACCTCCACAATATAACAATTTAGAGTTTAAATCCCCCGCCTCTATACACATCTAACCATTTTCATCATCTATTAATGCTCCCGTAGTTTGCTTTGAATGTATTGACCCTAAGCCTACTAGGCACCGAGTAGAGAAACCTTTTAGTGCCAGTGCAAGGCTCTACCGCTTTGTCATGCTCAGATCTGGAAAGCCTGCAGAGTTTGTGCTCACAACTCTTCGCAAGTTCCCATCATTAGAACCGGCTAAAATTCAACCAGTAAGTTCAAAATTCCTTGGACTTGAGCCCCGGCGCGATATTTTGTGGCAGGCCGTCACCTACGAACGAGATGCAGAACGGGCTGGCTCAAAGACTATTCTGGGTCGTAGTGACCTTGATTATAGTCGTAAAAAGCTTAGACCGCAAAAGGGTTCCGGTAGAGCCCGTATGGGTGATCGGGCAAACCCTATTCGCCACGATGGTGCGCTCGCTCACAATAAACATGCTCCGTTGGACCATTCGACAGGTCTCAATAGACAAGTGTACAAATTAGCCATGCGTCATGCTCTTTCGAGCCAATATAATGCCGGAAACCTCTACGTTATTGAAGGGGAGATTGATTTCGCCAAATCCAACCCGTTAATTGGTAAACACTTTTTGGCTCAACATGCGGCCCAAGACGTTCAGGTAACCTTTGTTACTAACGAATTACGCACAAATTTATTTGATTCTACTTCGACTTGCAAAAAAGTCGATATCGTACCGGTCGAATTTATGAATGTTCAAGATGTGCTCAAGGCCAAACGACTTTTAATTGAGAAATCGGCATTTGAGTGGCTTGTAAGTGAATACTCAGAGAATAAACCCATCTCTGTTATTTCCCCGTAATGTATATAGTATGGTAAAAGTAAACCTTTAATTAAACATCGATAGGTGGTTGGGGTCATTACGCCTCCAACCCATTTACTTGCAGTGCTCCTCGGTAATATCTCCCCATATATTATCAGTATGATTGATGCGACGCCAATAATTCAGCGAAATGTCTCAAAATACGCACTCCCTCAGCAGATTCAAGTAGCAGTGAGACAAAGACCTACAAAGCACCCCAATAAATCGATCTACTGTACCGACAACAAAGTGGTCATCCACGGTGCTCAAGACGATCAAGAGCAGACCCATTTAGACAACTCGTTTGAATTCCATAGAGTTTTTGGATCAAGGGATAAAAACCAACAAATCCTTGAGTATGTATCACCAATGGTTTATCAATTCACTGACCATAAGCCTGCAATAATTCTTGGCTACGGAGCGCCAAGCTCTGGAGTAAGTTGGACTCTTGGCACAAACCCAACAAGTAATGGGATAATCCCTTCTATTTTCAGGTATTTACAGGCAACAGGTCTCGAATTTCAGATATCCTATACTCATGTTCCACATGGTGGCTCTGCATCATGTGGTGAACACATTTCCACAACGGCTCATGATAGGAGTGAATCCTCGGGCCAGTATCTACAAAATACAAAATATGTTATAACTGAGCGCCAGGAGTTAAAATATTTATTGGAATGCGCATCAACCATCTCGGAGCACTTGGTGATTTGGTTCTCGATAACATCACACTCTACAAAACTGGCTATTGTTGATCTCAAGGGCTATAGCAAGGAGCTATTCAGTTGTTTGAGCAACTATCCGACTATAAATGAACATGACTCGTTGACCCGCAGTCTACAATCACTCCTGGCCGATAATGCATGCATTACACTACTGACATGCATCAGTGAAGACCACAATTTAGCGGAAACCGCCCGGACATTGCAGCAAGCGGTAAATGTTTCAAACCCCACGTCGTCGATCCTTCATCAGGGTGTACCGCCTGTATTTAACATAACCTCACTCGTATCATCCTCTTCTTCGTCACCACCATTGAGTTTCCAACAATTAATCTACAATTCTCCAGACCCTGATATTGGGATCGCCTCAACCCTCGCTGGAGATAAGACCGCTCCTCACCCTGCAGGCTGGCACCATGCACCTGCCGACGTCATCCTTAGTGGGAGGGCATGCAGCTATGAGCGACATATGCACCCAAGCAGTGACGACGAGTCAGAAGAGTACTTTGAAACCATCAAACAGTATAAAGGTAGTGACATATATTTATATCTATAGCTCCGAACTTAAATGGGCCGTGGGGACCCATATAATGCTATCACCCCACCAGAATATAAACAAATTGGCCGCTATCGCTTTCCTTACGTACAGCACCCCTTGCCCCTCTGCCTTTTATTTTAGCCGAACGGCGCCAGAATGCCACCATTTCTCAGGGGAGCAAAAATTTCAAACGGTACTACATCTTCCAAGACAAATATTTAAAATTTCAAGCAAAATAAAAATAGCTATATATTGCAAGTAGTATGGTGAACAAAATGCTTATCAGTTCGTGACCAAACGTGACTAACAACGATCTACGGCGCTTGCGCATGAAATGAATATGCATGGCGTCATCGGTGCATGATAATTTTTATTAGACCAATGAAAGCTTTGCAAATACTCCAAGGAAACCAAAAAGCGTGTATTTGAATTTATTAATCTAAACGCATCAAGCCTAGCACATCTCTGAGCTGGATGTATGGGATTTTTCGTAACCCCGGGCGTTCATACCTGCATACCCGCCCGCCCTACCAAGCCTGCTGCATGCAATATTCCAGGGGAACTGCGAAATTGAGGAGCCCTGCCCAAAGATATCGCGACTAGAAATGTCCCATTTACAATCTTTGGGGTCTGAATAAACTCTGGAAACCAATGATCTGTTTTAGGCGTTATTCGGGCGTCGTTTCGGTATCGATGACGTGAATATATTGTGGCATTACCTAAATCGCGGCATGCATGAACAATGCACTGTCGTGTGGTTCTGCATAATTATACCCCAACAAGAGTGCATAGGTTACTAGTTCAAGGGGAAACTGAACAGGATAATAAAAAAAGCGCTGGTTACAGGCCACTGGATAAACATTTTGACCGCTAGTTCTGCCGTCATTCTGCGGGCTCCTGGTTTATCCCCCCCCACTTTCACCCAAATTATGCAGCTCTTGATAGGCCATACGCATTCGTTATGCAAGATAGGGCTGGATTTGCATTTGCATATGCATAGAAATATCGGCAGGTACTTATACCCGGCTAAAGTTACCACAAATTATCTTCTCGTGAGGACCCTTTTGAACATGAGCGAAGTTGAACAGAAGGATATGGAGAAAGTTCCAAATGTATATGCCGAAAGCGGTAGCGAAACTGAGCTTCACAGTATTGACAATGTCGTCAACAATTCCTCGCCCGAGGAGATTCAATTCCTTATGAGACTCCTTGGCCACGACCACAGTGAAAACGCTGATCTTGAGGATAGAGATTTCCGTATCGTTCTTACTGGTGCCCAGCAAATGCCAGCCGCTGAGGCCCGTGAGATCGTCGAGACGACTCTCGACGAACACTCTCGCGATCGTAACTTCCCCGCTGAGTTGCGTGCCGATATGGAAAACGCACTTGCCGGTGGTGAGAAGGGTACCCCAATCGAAGGTCTTGGTGCTGAATTCGACCTCAAGTGCTGTGCAGCTCTTATGAAGTACAGCTCCCCTTATCCTGATGTTCGTGCCAATACTCAGTGTTGGGATGATCCTGAGGAGGCCTGTGAGACTTTCAGAGCTTACTTTATTGGTATTATCTGGGTCGCTATTGGTTCGTTCGTTAACCAATTTTTCGAGGTCCGTCAGCCTTCTATTTCTTTGCCTGCATCTTTGTTGCAGTTGTTTGTTGTTCCTTGTGGTATTGCTATGGGTAGAATTCTTCCTGACTGGGGTTTTACTTTCAGAGGAAAGCGTCACTCTCTTAACCCTGGTCCTTGGACTTACAAGGAACAGACTTTTGTAACTATCATGTTTGGTATCACTGCTTCTATTGCCTATGTTGACTCTCAGATTCTCGTCCAAAAGTTGTCTGTCTTCTACGATAATCAATGGGCTGGCGCTGGTTACCAGATTTGTATGCTTTTGTCTACTCAATACCTTGGTTTCGGTATCGCTGGTATTTTCCGTAACATTCTTGTTTACCCCACCCAGAACTTGTGGATGAACAACTTCCCTACTTTGGCTCTTAACAAGGCTTTCTTGCAAAGTGATGACCGCAACCCTGTTCACGGCTGGACTTTGACCCGGTGGCAATTCTTTGGAATCGTTTTTGTTGTTGTCTTCTGTTACGAATGGCTTCCTCTGTACCTCATGCAATTCTTGGGTACTTTCAACTGGATGACTTGGATCGCCCCCAACAACTTTAACCTCGCTGCCATTACTGGTTCCGTCAGTGGTATGGGATTCAACCCCATCTCGTTCTTTGAATGGTCTAGTATCAATGTTCTCTTCGCTCCTTTGCAGACTCCCTTTTTCTCTTACTGCAACATTATCGTTGGTGCTTTTGTCTCAGGTTTGATTATTATTGCTGTTTACTGGACCAACATGTACAATACTGGTTATTTGCCCATTAACAGTAACGCTATCTTTACCAACACTGGTGAATCTTTCGTCGTTACTGAGATTTTGACCGATGGTGTTCTCGACTACGACAAGTACCAGGCTTACTCTCCTCCTTTCTATGCTGCTGCTAACCTTGTTCTTTATGGTGCCTTCTTTGCTGCTTATACTTGTCTTTACGTCACTGCTTTGCTTTACGATTTCCGCCCTATGTGGGAGTCTTGTAAAGAGTTGTACTTGGGTGTCATTGGTAAGGGCAAGTCTGTCCATGATTATAAGGATGGTCACTCTCGTATGATGCAGAAGTACGATGAAGCTCCCCAATGGTGGTACATTGTTGTCTTGCTTATTGCTCTTGGTCTTGGTATTGCTACTATTAAGGGCTTCCCTACTGAGACTCCTGTCTGGGGTCTGTTTATGTCCTTGGGTCTCTCCATTATTTTCCTTGTTCCCATTGGTATTCTTTACTCTCAGACAAACAATTTAATGTCCATCAATGTTCTTACTGAGTTGCTTATTGGTTATGCCAAGCCTGGCCATGGTACCGCTATGATGTTGATCAAGGCCTACGGTGTCAACACTAACTTGCAAGCTGTTTACTTTATGAACGATCTTAAGCTCGGTCACTACGCCAAAGTTCCTCCTCGTAGTGCTTTCCGTGGACAGATGGTTGCTACTCTTGTCTCTCTGTTTATTGTATTTGCTGTTTGTCAGTTCCAGCTCCACAGTGTCCATGGTATTTGCACACCTTCTCAGAAGGATACTACCAAGTTTACTTGTCCTAATGAAACTACTTACTTCTCTGCCTCCGTTCTTTGGGGTGTTATTGGTCCTAAGCGTGTCTTTGAGGGTCAATATCCTGTTCTTAAGTGGTGCTTCCTTATTGGTTGCTTTATCCCTGTTCCCCTTTTCCTCGTCCGCTACTTCTTCCCCTCTTGGCGTAAGACTTTGCTCAACGTTGAGCCCAATTCTATGATCATGGGTATTCTCAACACTTATGCTCCTTATAACTTTGCATACACCCTTAGTGGTTTCTATGTTAACATTGCCTTCATGTACTTTGTTCGCCGCAGATACACAAAGTGGTTTGAAAAGTACAACTACGTCCTGGCTGCAGCTCTTATTGCTGGTACTGCGTTGGCCGCCTTTATTATTTTCTTCGCTGTTCAATACCATCCCAAGGATATTAACTGGTGGGGTAATGAAGTTTCCTTTGCTGGTGCTGATGGTGAGGGTGGTGCGCTCCTTGAAATTCCTGACGTTGGCTACTTTGGTTCTCCTCCTGGTGAGTACTATTGGTAAAAAAACCAACATGCTTTTAATTTTACAATCTCTAATATAGCGCTGAAATTTTGATTTTTTTATGTAAATATCTATTCACTAGCTACCTTTTCTACTAAACCTCACGAGCTTTCAGTATCTGCTATGGCAGATGTGATAAAAAAAGTTGATGATGGGATCTCCCCTAAAATCCATGGCGTACATACGACCTCATGCTCCTCTCAAGGTGAATCTCTACCTCATGATAAAGCCAATAGTTTAGTTCATTGCCTTCATCCTTACTGTGATAAAGTATTCGTGGCAACCGATCCTGTTTTGTCTTGGCCAGGAGCCGCATTTTGGACCCTAACCTTTATACATGTTTCATGCACTCCGCTAGCTCGCATTTCTATCGTCCTGCTTGAAATATCCATTATGCGTGCCCATATAAAAAAAGTTTTTTTAAAATTATGTCGGGCTACGAAAGGGTAAAGGTAGGTAACTCGAACGAATTTGCCTGAAAGACGTAACGATGCTGTGCCAAGAATAATGGGCGCTTATATGCCACATATGCATACACCTGCTATATGCAACCTGAAGAAAAATATATTTATGGATTACAAGTGCTTCTACGTAGCATGGCATAGAGGATTTCTCTTTCCAAGATATTTTAGAATGTAGTTAGCTTCCTACGCGTTGCGTATCTACCTGGTTAACGATACAGCCCCTGGCATTTGCAAACCTCATTGCCAAAATTGGACATACTATCAGAGGCACCTTTCACTAGCACCAGAGATTTCGCAACGAAAAAAAATCTTTCATTGTAAAAATATATCATATTCAACAATAGATTCCACCGATTTTGTCGAGCATCTTGTCCCAACGATTGTTGACCATATGTTAGCGTATGTATGTGCGTGTGCAGGAACTAGGTTTGTCAGTAAATTTTTACACCAGTGTTGACCACCACGCCCACAGCCAATACACGGTAGTTCCCGTCAAACCTTCGACGCTAATAAACATCTATTGAGGTGTTATGCTAAGTGAGGCGGAAGAAGCCGCGCTCATCGCAATGGACAAGTCTAAAGCTACACAAATCATGGCCCTAACCTGTATGCAAGATAAGCGAAATGGCGACGTATTCAAGATAAAATGAACTCCCAACAAAGAGTTGGCTGAAGATAACGGAGATGAAGTAGCTCTGTTCTGCAATTAAGCCAGTTCATGTCGAATTAAATCTAATATTTAGACCACTCGGGCTACCGAGAACTGCATGTAGAGTATCCATGAAGCTTGGACAAAACACGCCCTGATAACCTAATCTCGGTAGTGTTTGGTAGAATCGAGACGAATTGCAAATAAATCTGCTTTTCCTCCCTTTTTTTAGTATGATTTTTGGCAACCCCAGCTCTCAAGCCTCAGGGAGCTCTAATGAAAGGGACATCAAGAACTATCTAAGCTTGACCTCAGATCAAGTGGATAATAATAGTAACCAGCTGGTTGACGTTGGTAAAGATGACGATTGTGCACAATATGCACAAGCCTTAGTTGAACTAGATCCTGAATTAAGCCGTCGACTTCTTCATAAAGCTGACTTTTACGTCTGTTCAATAATGGTCTGGATCTATGCTATTCAATATATGGACAAGACTTCAGACAGTGGCGCTGCAATTATGGGGCTACGGGCGGATTTAAACATGCATGGTTCAATGTATTCATGGGTTGGCTCTGCGTTTTATCTTGGCTATTTGGCCTTTGAAATTCCGGTTTCTCTGGTACTTCAAAAGTTCCCACTGGCTAAGACCACCGGCATCTTCATTATTTTATGGGGGGTTGTTTTATGCTGCTCGGGAGCTTGTAAAAACTATGCTGGTTTCACAAGTACTCGTACTTTACTAGGTATTCTTGAGGGTGCTATTACTCCGTCTTTCTTAATGATCACATCACAATGGTATAAATGTGACGAGCAATTTTCTCGAATCAATATTTGGTATGCTGGTACCGGTATTGGCACGATTATCGGGTCTGCTATTGCTTATGGTCTCAATAAAAATGGAGAAGGCTATGATGTACAGCACTGGCGTATCTTGTATATCACGCTGGGTTTTATGACTATTTTATCGGGTATTTTATTCTACTTTCATATACCCGACTCGCCAGCTACTGCCTGGTTCTTAGACGAGAGGGAAAGAGCGGGCCAAGTCGAGCGTATTCGCGACAATAAACAAGGCTACGGCAACCACATACTCAAATGGGATCAGGTTAAAGAAGCATTCGTCGACCCACATACTTATTTGAACTTTGTTATCGTTATTTTGGCCAACATTCCCAATGGTGGAATTACGAGTTACTCGACTATTCTTTATGAGAATCTAGGAATCTCTATTGAAAAAACACTTTTGATTAACCTGGCAAGTGGTGGGGTTGTCTTTGTTGGATGTACAGCTGTTGGTGTAGTTTCCATGCATTTTTTTAAAACACACCGTATGGTGTATGCCAATATTGCGGCAATCCTTGGTGTCATGGCCCTTTCAATCATTGCCTGGGTTGATACTAAATCCGGAAAGATGGCTGGGGCGATGCTAGCGTCTTGGTTTATGCCGGTGTCATACATTGCCTTATTGTCATGTATCACTTCGAACGTCGCTGGCTCGACAAAGAAAACTATTTCAGGGGCCACTCTACTTATTGGATACTGCGTTGGTAATATTATTGGCCCTCAAACGTTTAAAAGCTCAGAGGCTCCCAAGTACCACACTGCCCAGGTTTCAATGGTTGCGTGCGCAGCAGTAAACGTTGGCCTATATATATGCTTGACGTACATGAATTATGCGATAAACAGGCGTAGGGACCGAGAAAACACAAAGCTACCGTCAAATATTATCAACTCTGAGTTTGCAGATCTTACTGATATACAAAACCCCGAGTTCCGTTATTCTCTTTGACAGAAACCGGCTAGGCACCCCCAGAACTTTAACAGCAAGTATCAGTAATTTATAATAGTCTTGGTATAAGATAATCTATCTTTATGATCTGTGTGGCCTCGGTATTTCTAGCACTCCGAGGGGCAACCCTGAAAAGGATGAATTTGGATGAGGTAACGGCCCCATTTAAATATAATATAAACTGAGCCATATTTTAGTAGAGCCCTTGGTCAAAACAAGAGATGCTGAGTGTTGGGTTACAGTGCATACAACCATGCAGTGGTAGCTGTTGCATGCATGTACATGACATGGCAACAATAGCGTGATTGAGTCAACATAATAGCAATTTTTGGAAGCATGGGAGATCTGAGCGACCTTTGTTGTATTGCTGCTCGTCTCTAGACCTGAGAGTTTTTGTTTAGCACTTTGTTTTTAACCCTATTGTCGCAGTAATTGCTCCGCCATTCCCGGCATGCCTCGAGCATCAGCATCTAGGCTGTAACTTGTGCGTGTCTCAAAAGTGGTTCTACAAATGCTTGCCATATTTGACTATCTTATTTCATCTACTGATAGACGTATCTAGATTCTCGGTTTATATGGGCAGTAGGTAGATTCTAGCATATCTGAGTGCCAATTAGTTTGACTACTACTACTACTACTACTACTACACGCAGTATATTAGCTATTTCGAGCAATTACGTCGTCGAGCAAAAATCAATCATTCAGTGGTTGGAAATGTCGACGCGGCAGCTCACTGGTTCAATCATTAAGTTGCTACGGACTGTTATGTACATGCATTAATAGCATGAATTATGGAGTCACGAGATAAAACAAATTAGAGCTAGTAGCTTTACCATTTGCCACTACGAAGAAACAATAAATTACTCACACATTCATTTTCTCGGTTCTCAAGATCGCGTGGGGATGGCAAGCTAGTGGTGCGGGCGGCCGGCGCATTAGTTGCACCATTAAAGCTTGCAATGTTTCCAATCGTATTGAAGTTATTTCCAATATTTCTGTCGAGGACAGCTAATGGTGACCGGGATCTCATCTCGACCTGTGCTTTACCATCCTCGGACATTGTGAGCCTTAACCGTTTGGGTTCAGGACTTTTCGGGGTATCAAACATTGGCAAAGGCGGTCTCATACGACACGGGGTCGGAGTAGCTGCCTCGTCCAAAACGGTTCTCAGCGGATGCATAGGGGTATTGGGGGTCATTGGCCGAGTTCGCTGTTTACGAGCCGATTGGCGCTTGTTTTGGAACCATATCTGTACGGCTTTTTCCGTCATGCCAACCCGCGATGCAATCTCTTCTCGGTCTTGTTTGCAGGGTTTATTGCATTTTCTAAATTCCGCTTCCAGCACCGTCAATTCACGCGGTGAAGTACGACGTCTTTTGCGCCGGGCCACTTGCATCTCATCAATCTCGGGGTCCCTTTGCGGATACGTCTCGGGGCTGTGGGTAATAAACGCCAATGTATTTTCTTTGTTGGACATGTTCTCTTGATGGGTATTAATTAGTCGACAACGGGTGCTAAAGGCTGGGCTTGTTTTTCTGTTAGGGTCGGGGGTGGGGGTGGTGACGATTAAAGAGTGTGTGTGTGTGTGTGTGTGTGTGTGTGTGTGTGCGTGCGTGCGTGTGCGGGTGTGTGGTTTGTGCCTGTTGTGTGGTAATGAGCTACAAATATATTTGCTGGGATTAATAAACGCGTGTAAGGAATGGGAGGGTTAGGGGGCAATGCATATCCACATTAACCTGCATATTTCCCAGGTTATTAGCCCTGTAAATGAAATACAAACGCTAAAAAGCCATTCAAGTGGATAAAAGTATGTTTTTAAAAACAAATGTAGCTTGTATATATTTTAGCTTTGCTCTGGACCTTAGTTTTGTCGATGTTCAATCCCAACCCATTATCCACTCTCTAATGTGTCGAAGATTGTTGCATAACATGAAGGGGGGTTACAGCCTGTTTAACTGACTGATTACTAGATTCTCAGCGAATGCTTGTTTTATTTTACGCTTTGTTTTAGCTCGTAACCCATGTCTGTTTACCTTCATGCACGGCGTTGTGGTCATGCGCTAATTAATGTAAACAACGCGTCGCGGGGGGCCGCCAGTGCGTGACCGGTGGCGGCGTGGCGAGGCCTCTGATTGGACCATGGCATCATTTGCCGCACAAATTCACGTTTAAAAGGCAATTTTTATAAAGTTTCTATTGTTATACATCGTGGTTAGTACGTCAGACCTTTATAAATGCCATGGCGATACTACTCCAGGAAAAACTCCACAGCTCAACATCGGGCTGGCACCCCCCTTTTTCCATGGCAACTCATTGGATATTGTAGTAAAGACGCAGATATTTGAACATCCTAGTCATTGTATATCTTGCAGTTATTGGTATTATATAGCTAAAGGCCCTCTGGCGTTTCAATAGCGTCAACATTTTGTTACCACGCATGAATGCATGCACTACTCGCCTTAATTGCGCATATTAATGAAGATCTTCCAGAATGAGCGATCTCAAGGTAATAAAGCGTACACTATACACCTGTGAGGTTATATCTTTTGCTGTATCCGTATCGCAGAACCTATAGGACTGGCCAAACTGATGAAAAATGGTAATGGGTAGCGCTGACATGCATATGAATTGTGGACATAAAAATACAGGCAACTAATTGGCAAGTGTACACAATCTCAATTTACTGAGGGGTATTGTATTTACTACACTACTTGCTCGAGGCATTTGAACCTGTATATTATCGGGTTAGAGGCTTGGCCATCTGTGGCTACTACTGCTGCTCGACCCTGACCCCTAGAGATCCAAGCCATACAAATACGCGTCAGTAGGTAGAATATCGACTACGGCATGGAAATTCGTACGGTATTTCTACTTTATTCGTCAAACTTGGGGGCATCGTCATGCATACAGCTTACGCGCATATGCGCACGACATGACAATTAATTAGCTTGCCCGATCCAGATCAAAGCTCCGCCCGGGAAAACTGCAAACCTGTCATGTTCTTTGCCACGAATTTCCCCCAATCAAATACCGCAAAGATCAATAGCTTGAACCTCTTATCATATTGTACCCCCAAGACGTTGCCAGTTTGCTTCGCTTGGACCCTAAAGTCGGCACTATAGCCCCCTTGAAACGGGCTTTTTCTCCTTTCAACATCCATCTATGAACGATATCGCTATCAAGGCATTTGCTGCCATAGGTCTTACGGTGGTTTGCGCTAAAGTTTTAGCACTTTTCACTTTGTTGACTGATACCCTCATTCCTCGCAATGTGTTGCCCAAGTACGGCGCCGCAAAGCCTGCCCGCAATTGGGCCCTCGTGACTGGTTGCACCGCCGGTATTGGCGAACAATTTGCCATTAAACTAGCAAAATCCGGGTTCAATGTTGGTTTGATCGGCCGTAACTCTGCAAAACTCGAGAAAATTGAGGCCCAAGTCAAAGCCCTCAATGTTGAGGCAGCAACATTTGTGCTTGATGCGGCCCACCCGTCGCCACAAGTCTATGAATATCTCAAGAAATGGGCGACTGAGTTGGGTTCAGTAAGCATTTTGGTGAATAATGTTGGTATCTCGCACGAAATGCCCGTAAGCTTTGAAGATACTACCGAAGCAGAGATGCTTGAGATTATCAATGTTAACAATATTGCTACTTTGCAAGTTACAAAGGCTATTCTACCGTCTCTCAAGGCGTTTACCGATAAGAACAAGTCGCTTCGTGGATTGATCCTTACCATGGGCTCATTCTCTGGTCTTACTACTTCGCCTTTGCTTGCTACTTACAGTGGTTCCAAAGCGTTTCTTCAGAGTTGGAATAATGCTCTTGCTACTGAACTTGAGCCGTCAAGAATTGACGCACAGCTGGTAATCTCGTACTTGGTCACCTCAAACATGTCCAAAGTCCGTCGCACAAGTGTTAGCATCCCTGATCCAGTTCAATTTGTCAATAGCGCTTTGAACTGCATTGGCCGTCGTGGTGGTGCCCAGGAACGACCAAATACAATGACTCCATACTGGTCCCATGCTCTGATCCACTATGCTGCCAACTTGGTGGGTGTTTACCACTCTTTAATCGCCAATGGTGTGTACAACATGCACTCTTCAATTCGTAAAAGAGCTCTCAAGAAAAAAGAACGTGAAGCAGCTAAATAGTGGGTGTTAGTATCGCAATAGTTTAGTTTTGTTCTTTTTCCTTCCCCCTTTTTAAAATTTTCTTTTTTTTTCCTTTTTCTTTCAAAGTTGGCCGGGTTGAAACGGGTGGCCGTCGCATCTCCATGCGCTTGGCTCGATGCACACTGCATTGACGCGCATGCCCTTAACCTGGATCCTCCGTTTCGACCCGAATGGTTGGCTAAATTCCCATTCAAGGGGGTGAAATTTCCAGTTATTTATAACATGTAGTGTATTTTTTCGTAGGGGATGGTTTTTAGTATATACATTTTGTTTGGCTAATTGACGATTTTACCCCTATTCTGCGTCGGGTAAGTTAAGACCGACTCTGTTTGCAGATGCCTTGACTCGCTCGGGAGAGTCAACATCTGAACCTTGGTACCGTTCAAGTAGTCGTTTATATTCCATTTGACTGGATAAAAACAATTCAATCTCTGGCAAGTGTTTAGCATCAAGCGCTTGCACGGCCCGCGCCACGTTCTCGGTGTGGCGGACCGGCAACGACAGGTCAAAATCATCGTTTCTACCGGTAACACGAGCATTTTCTCGAGCAACTGATTGTTGTGCAACTAGTGCAGCTTTTGATACCGTTTGTAACTGTTGTACTAGGCTCTTTAGCGCCGGAGAACGGCCCACAACTGAAGTCATTTTTAATTGGCTGACTTGGCACGACTAGTCTTATATAACCAACCAGATCCCTCAAGGGTGACTTTTCTTCATCCCCACTTAACCTGTATTAGAAATGCGTCTTTTACCAGTTGCATCGCGTGCTTTCCGTCGTAGTGTCCACTATAAGGCTCCCAACACTAAATATGGTGGCCGTTACACCGTTACTCTTATTCCTGGTGATGGTATTGGTGCCGAGACTAGCGATGCTGTCAAGACCATCTTCAAGTACGAAAACGTCCCCGTCGAGTGGGAGCAGGTCGACGTTACTGGTGAAGTTAAGGAGTTTGAGAACCCTCCCGCTTACCACGAGGCTATCCGCTCTTTGCAGCGCAACAAGGTCGGTCTTAAGGGTATTCTCTACACTCCTGTTGTCCGTACTGGTCACCCCAGTTTCAACGTTCACTTGCGTAAGGAGCTTGATATCTTTGCCTCCGTCAGTCTTTTCAAGACTATTCCCGGTGTCAAGACCCGTCAAGATGGTATTGACTTTGTGATTGTTCGTGAAAACACCGAGGGTGAGTACTCTGGTCTTGAGCACAAGCCTACCGAGAACATTGTTGAATCCCTCAAGATCATTACTGAGTACAACAGTGAGCGTATTGGTAAGTTTGCCTTTGACTTTGCCGAGGCCAACAACCGTAAAACCGTTACTGCCATCCACAAGGCCAATATCATGAAGCAGAGTGATGGTTTGTTCCGTAATACCATTAAAAAGGTCGGTGAGCAGTACCCTGGTATCGCCGTCAACGATATGATCGTCGATAACGCCTCTATGCAGGCCGTTTCGTGGCCCCAACAGTTTGACGTGCTTGTTACTCCTAACTTGTACGGTACTATTCTTTCCAACATTGGTGCTGGTTTGATCGGTGGTCCCGGTGTTGTGCCTGGTGTGTCCATTGGTCGTGAGCACGCCGTATTCGAGCCTGGTTGTCGTCACGTTGGTCTCGACATCAAGGGTAAGAACACCGCCAACCCTACCGCCATGATCCTCAGCTCCGTTATGATGTTGCGTCACCTCGGTCTCCAGGAGCACGCTGACCGTATCTCCAACGCTACCTACAAGGTTTTGGCCGATGCCAAGGTCCGCACCCCTGACTTGGGCGGTAACGACACTACCACTGACTTCACCAAGGCCGTCTTGAACGCTTTGGAGACTGTTTAGATAGATGATTAATGACTCGTATTATAGTTTGAGTTACGGCTATTGTGCCCCGTATGTTTATAAACTTGAGAATTTATTTGCTCTTTTCACATGGGTCGTGTTCCGCATTCATTTGGGCAAATTTGTATCAAACCACGCGCCGTACACAGAGTCATGTTATGAGGAGCACAAGTGAGTATCGTTTGAAATGATAGGATGGTTTCTATATATATATATTTAGTCTGGGGTGTGCATATTTCCCCGGTGTCTACAGCTTGGCCTGATCACGACCAACTACACACTCAATGTGTCCATTAGGATCAGTGGAAGGTAAAAACACTTCGGCATCTTTTCCAGTGTTTTTAATACCCTTGTGCCATGAAAGATCAATCTCCATATAATGCTTATTGGGTAATTTATAGGTGACGGTCTTGATATTTTGAAACTTGTCAAGAATTGCCATCGACATGTTATACATGGTAGCCTGAACACTAGCACTGACCTCAGTAACAAAAGTGTCGATAGTTATCTTACGGGCAGAGTTGTAAGCATTATCAAATTCACCGGCTTTGGCGAGGCCTTGAACAGCCGCAAAATCACCAACCCGACGCACGTCCCAGTCCCAGCTAGCATCAATATCAGTGCTAAGGAACCGATCCCAAGTAGGTTTGAGAGTAGTATAATCGCATTGGTTATAACCATGGAACTCAGAACCAGTAGACTTGAGAACAGTCAACCCCTGGATGCCACTAATGATTTTATATGGCTTGTCTTGATGCTTGTAAACACTAACAATACGGTACTCACCAGCTCTGAGAACAAATGAATGCTTAGCAGGACCATTATCTAAAACAGCCTTCTCCCAGACATATTGTTGGATATCGACATGAGCACCAGTAATATGGCCATATGTCTTGATGAAGTGGTCAGCAATACGAGCAGCAAATAATTCAGCTGGCCAGGCATCACCTTGTTTGGCCAAGATCCAAATGGTGTTTTTTACTGTATCAGTGGGGACAATACATGAGTTATCAGCTTTAGTATAACTCCGGTCGAGATCGCCTTCCAAAAGACAGCGAACACGGTATTCAACAATTTCTTGCTTCTTCGGGTCTTTGGGATCGATGGCGCGCTTTAAAACACGGACATTTGCTTTACCATAGCGAGCAGAAACTACAGCCATTTTTTGTGAATACTGAAATACTGGGATTAAACCTCAGTATTATACTCCACATCGAAATGGGGTTAGGAACAGCTTCGGCCATCTCCAACAGCCTGCATCCTGCATAATCAAGAGATATTGAGGAAGTGGCCGGATTCATTGGTTGATAAGCCTCGCCAGAACATTTCAAAGAGTTGACAGCTAATTGTCGTATAATTGTATCTATTCAATGACTCGCATACTCCCTACTAGCTGGTTTTATCTTTTTTTTACCATCGGTTCCCGTCGCCGTAGACTGCTGTTAATAACATCATGCACTATGCGTCTCCATGCATAATCCACCGGGGCCTCTCATGCGTGCTTGTGGCCTAACAAGCTGTCAAGCATTGCTTCGGAGAGTACCGCATAGCTTAAAAACCTAATCACGCCATGACATGATAAGACCATATCCAGGGGCTCGGCGATAAGCGATAAAATTGAAACAAACGCTATTCATGGTTGCTTTGCACCGGTAACCATGAAGGCCAAGTTGCTACCACCACTATAGAGCCAATTAGCGCGAGCAAACAAAGCTAAAAATATCCTTGCCAGTGTACGCCACCTCAATATTCTACTTGATTTACCCCATGGAGCAGTTATAATAGCAGTTAGTTCAATTAATATTAGCTCATTTTCATCTATCATTAATCTATAAAAAGAGGTTCATAAATCATCAATTTTCGTGATATTCTCTCGCAGCTAGAGTGTACAGGACTGGCGATTGCTGGGTAGTCACTGACCTCCAAAAGCGGCTCAAGCTTGCGGTTTTAGAGTGTGGCTGTGACCATCGATATTCACTACCCGGAGGTTCGGATGCTTCCTCAAATCGCCAATGAGACCCGCATACTGCAATGGATATGCAAACTCATCATTCCACATGGATAGCAACCCACACGAAATAAGTGTGTTGTTATTTGTATGGTGTTGCGACGACTTTTCTCCGCTAAAAGTCATTTCAAGCTGGGTCAAGCTCGTGAGTTTATGCGTCATAGTCCATGTCTTGACCTGGAAGCTAAAGGGCATCACAAGACTGTCGAGCTGCTTTAGGCGTATCAGAGGCTCAAAATCATGTTCGGTAAACCGACATTTAGTAACGATTTTCAGCGCCTTGAGCCCTTGTTGACGACTAACTGCAGTCAACACTCTTAGTGGCTCTGCGTATATTCTGATTTCAAGCGTTTCAAGCTCGAGATGGTCAAGGTACTTGACAAGAGTAGAGACTGGTGCTTGCCAATCCAGTACAAGATGCTTAACCGATGGCGTTTTATGCATCATTTCATCCAATAAACACACAGACCCCGGTGCGTCAAGGCCAGCAAGCCCCAGGGAATGCGCGTTGCGCAGGTCGACGCAGGTGAATAGCAAATCTGCGTCGTTGTCATGGAGAAACTGCATAAGCTGCAACCGTTCCAACTCCAGTTTATCAGCTGATGGCTCGAAAAAGTCCGAAATCAGTCGGACATTATTTTGAACCGAGGGGATATCACTTAGCCCTACAAATGCATAACCAGAACCAACTTCTTGCTTCTCATCCAAATACCGGCATAAGTCAAGCTCTCGTAAATGTTGCGAATTGCATACTACCGATTTAAGCCATTCAAGACAGTCGGAGCCGAGAAACGGCCGAATTTTAAGTTTTTTCAGCTGATCAAAGTGGAGGTCTGGATAGTGTTGGTTGAATCTAATCGCCATATCGACATCAAGGCTTTCAAGATGATTGTTATTGGGCAATAACTCTAAAACATCGACCGGTAATTCGGGGCATGCATACCATTGCAAGTTGACAAGATTGGACAAGTTCTTGAACGCTCCACTCAACAATGTGCGCATTGTATAATCGCTAAGTGGAAGATTTGATTTAGCGCGAAGACTCCACACTCGGCTTGCAAACTCTGGATGATCAGCAAGCACCTGAAGACATCGACGAAGCCCAGCCGAGGTTCGCACTACCGTTGTAGCGATCCATCCTTTATCCCCAATCTCTTCAAACTCAAGATATCTACCCAGTGGTCGAGGGCCCAAATCAAGTATGATGGCCCGATAGAGTCGAGGTGCGATAAGGGACATTAGAGGAGGGCAGGCAATACCAAGAGCCACACAATCCGCTTGCCCACAATTTGCTGCAATTGTATGCAGAGCTTGCCAAGGCAGGTTCTGTATATCCATATCGCAATCAAAGATTAGTTGCGATTGTAGTCATTTAATATATTCTGTGGCTCACCTGCAGATTAGTTAATCATCTGCAAGCCATATGCATGTGATTGATGAGATAAAAATCTGTTTTGGCCAAAATTCCCCTACTTGTGATCTGACTACTAAGTTTTAGAATATTAATATATCTTTGTGTTGTATTCCGTTATTTAATTTCCTATATCTCTCTATATACCGAAGCTGTGACTCCATTTAATCACTTGCATATGCATGAGATGAAAAAGATAATCTGTCCAATCGCATGTCCATAGGCATTATTGGCTAAAATGATGTAAAGAGCTAAAACTAAATATTCAATATTCATGCTTCAAATAATATTGGTTTATCGTTGGGGGAAAAGCATTCGCTTGCTGCTCAACGCGAACTTTAGGCAGCCAACTCCTGCATTCGTCATTTCAGGCTACTCCCGCTGTTTCGCGATGAGCGCGTAATAACTTTAGTATCCGTCTAAATCTATGTACAAATAATAATATTTACTGTAAGAACTGGATAAGAACATCATTTTCTGATTCTCTAATCGTTTCCAGCATGATTGGGTTTGCCAAACAAGTCTCCCGTACCGTGTTCAGGTTGTTGCTTCCGGCCAATACTGCATTAATTAAAGGACCGAGTGCAAATTGGGCCTTGTCTTGTGTGTTTGCTGACTTGATCAAAGCGCAGTAATCGAATTTGAATACCGGGGGCTCAATAGACTCGCGGTGGGCCCAGACTTTCTTGACGGTATCAATGGGAGGCCTTGTGTTTAGGATAACACGACAAGAGTCGGCACCCAACTTGTCCAAGTTGTTTAATCTCCGCTCCACCAGCTCGCTAATAAACTCAGAGCTGAGCCAGTGCTTTGACAAGCAAGACAAGGCAGTGTTCTCAAAGATTGCATTGTTTGCGTATGCTGGGAATTCATTGAACTTGTTGATGAGCAAGATGCAATCTTCACGAGCTTGTTGAGAATCCAAGGGGTAATTGACAAGGAAAATCTCCCAAACTGCATTGACAAGAATACCAAAGTCCTCTACTTGCATTTTGGGGTGCTTAGCAGCATAGTAAGCGGCTGTGCGCAAAAAAATATCGGCAGTTGAGTTCCAGTCATGATTTACAGAGTAATCAAGTTTAAGATAGTTGGCAACAGCCGCGGGATGAAGTCTCTTAACATGGCTTTGTCGTTTGATACCCATCTCGAAAAAGGCAGTTGCTACGTTCAAATCCTTCAACTCGGTAAGGATTCTGTTGTGAATACGATCGAAAATACGGTCATTAGCTCTAAGCGGGTATTCCTCGAGAATTGCAAGGTATTTTTCCGCCACTTTTTCAGCAGTGGAGAAACGAAGGTATGCTTTAATAAGGGCTTCATCAAGTAGAATGCTTTTACCCGCTTGTTCGACCGCACTCTCATAGGTACTTTGAACAAATTCAAGTGACATTGTAGAAGGGTCTGCTTGATTCAGTGCAGCACTCACAACGGTAGGGCATTTCAAATGAGTAGCAAGGTGGGGACTACTTTCGCTGATCTGCATCAATTGCTTCCAAACTGAAACAATTTCAGTAGCCCTACCCATGCCAGAAAGAGCCGTTAGCATATAGGCAATCGCATAAGCACTGAGGTAACTACGACCAGCCCTCAAGTCTTCGAGGATTTCGTCGAGGAATCCAAGCAAGACTTCATTTTGACTACGAATAATCGTATTACGATCGTTGAAAAACATTTTGCGGAAAACATGATCGCGTTGTCTCGTAGTTTCAAGAATTGCATTAACAATATCACTGGCCGCGAGGGAATTTGTCCGGTCGGGGTGGTCTCTAGCTTTACGGTAAATATCCATCATTGAAGTAACATCTTCCAATTTATTACAACCTTTAATGGTTCTTTGGTTCGGTAGTGACTTGAATTCAGATAGTAGATTTGTAAACTCCTTGTTTGGGTTCAGCCCAATGCGAGGCTTCAACGCCGACACCTCATCTTTCTTGTCGGTACCAGGAATAAACGCTTTTGTGTTTAAAGACCGTTGTAAAGCGGCAACATTACGAAGTCTTAGCATTTTTCACCGCAAATAATGAAATGAAAGAAAGCTTAGATCGAATTAGTAATGGCAGCAGCTGCAACATTACAAACGCCATGGGAGCATGCCCGAACCTCGCACCGAATCAAAACGACTTGTGACTTGCGTCTCTAATTAAATGGTATAAAAATCTAAGGGGAAAGAAAAATGAGGGTGGGGGAGGGAGAAAAAAAAAAAAGAACTGAAAACCACAACCATCAAATCAAGACAATGGGAAATATTGTCGAGTACAACAACAAGAATTGAGCGACGGTGGAGACCAACATAGAATAAGCGAAATTATGCAATTGAGTGACTTCTTCCATGCATCGATAATCGACGAGGAGATGATGTGGTATCAGTGGTTTGGTCCTTTGCCTGAGTAGCAATACGGAGATTTGAAGCAGTAGCAATTTGCTGGCCATGCGAATGGATATAGTGCAATAGCTGTTCAGGACTTGGTCTATTCAATGGATCCCATCGTAAACAGGCCTTTGCTACTTTATCAAACACTTTAAAATGCTGGTTACCAATTAATTGAGGCTTTGATTGAGTTTGACGTTGGGTCAAGACCAAAATACTACGCTCTGCTTTGGACCCAGCCTCTTGATGCCAGGGCCCGCCAAAATTCGCAGCACTTGGACTACCCAGACATTTGAGCTGAAGATTTAGCATCTCGTACAAATCCTTGCCGGGGAAAAGAGGCTTAAGATTGCACAGCTCAACGAGTACCACCCCAAAGGCCCAAATATCGAGGGGAAACCCATGGTTGGGCACTTGTAATAGCTGTTCTGGTGCTCTATACCATCTAGTAGCGACGTATCCAGTCCAAACTGCATCGAAATCCCAGCTGGACACCTTGCGACTAAGACCAAAATCGGCAATTTTGACCACTATTTTGCGGACGCCATTTTTGCTATTATCATAACTGAGCAACAAGTTCTCGGGCTTGATATCACGATGGACAAAATCATGGCTGTGCATATGAGCAATGCCTTGCAACAACTGAATACAAATGCTTGAGACTAGAGCTGGATCCATAGCACTACCACGGCGAGCATGAATCAAGCCAAGCATATTGAATTCCATAACATCAAGCACAAAATTAACTTGACGAGTGAGGCTGTCGACATACATTTCGCTCATGTTGATAATCGATGGATGAGGGCTCACATTTTGGAAGAATTGAACTTCCCGTAGATCAAGTGGGTTGATATGTTCACAGCCTTTAAGTGTTTTAATTGCCACGAGTTTACCCCCCTTTTTCGGCTCGGCCAAGGTAACAGTACCAAACGTTCCTTTACCGAGAACAGTTTTAAACCGATACGCTTGTTCAGTAAGTCGCACTGCCAGGGCATTTCTTTCATTTAGAAAATTAAAAGAATCCATAGCAGGGGATTTACGATTCAATGGTGTAATTAGTTCGCGATAAGTATTCAATAACGATGTCATTTCTTGTAGCCTGTAGGTTCGTATTATATATGAAACTTTGTGGGTTGTTTACTTGTATGCGCAGAAGTAGCAGTGTATACAAAAAAAAAAGAGGGGGGGCGCGGCCCCGGACGGCACCAGTAAATATATAGGATGCGCGCTAGACTAAAGTGGGTACATGCAATCCCCATGCATTGCATGTGAGGCATCTGTTTTGGGGTACGCATAGTCCACTAGAAGTTTTCTCCTGGTTTATTCGACATATTGTATCGGTTTCTAATTAATTATTATCTACTTGAGCACTTTTTAATCACCGCAGGACGGTATGGTTTAGTAAATTGGTTAATACTTTGTATGCAACCCCAGGTAGGTAGTGGGACCGCTCATTGTTTCAAGACACTTTATTACGGTGGGGCCCCAAAAACAATATTTTCGACAGATACAGTATAATTTTGATCAAATATTAACTAGTAAATACGGTCTTCTTTTCAACGGGTCTCTATACCTTTATTCAATGCCAACACTGTCTCTGCGCCATCGTCGCGCCTGAAACAGCACTTCAGATCAATGGCGCCGTTTGACCGTTTAGGGAAAAATAGATCTAATGCAGCTTAAACGCGCAGCATTTTTGTTTTGTTTTTTTGACATGTTTTTTGGCTACAGTGCAGAACGTATGCATGCCGCGCGACATTAGAGCCGTTTCGGATCAGTGATCAGTTTGATAGAACTGATCTAAACGGTGTAACATCGCCAAAGACCGATTAATTTCCCGTTATCAGAAGGTAATGTAGTGCATCAATTAGGCTCAAAAATTATTGTAAAAAATTATCCACACATATGTATTTGTTTAAGGCGCCTCAGCCAATAGGTGATACCCGCCAGCATGGGGATAAAACGCCTTGACGAGCATCAATGCTGCAGTAACTGCCCTAATGTACTGATTTTCATAGACTTGTTTACCATGCGTGATCGTATCTGTGGAATAATGCGTATATTGTGAGAAAATATGAAACTGCATGAGTTTCAAGTCGATGCGGGAATATAGAGCCAGAGGCACGTAGCACTTTTTTATAGCAGTTAAATGAATAATTCAAGTAGCCACTCCAGTTTATTTATTAAATTGCGTAAGAATCGCGGGTGTACAGCTCATGGCACATACACTTTTTAGTGTCAATCCGATTGACAACTATAGATGAGGTAGCTATACAATTTTCTAAAGTCTGAATCCTTACAAACAGGAATGGCTAGTTAGTTCATTGAAACGCACACGGCGTATGTTAATGTCAGCACCTCAAACACACCTTTGCATAGGGAGTGCGTCGCCATGCACTCGTGAAGCGACTTGACTAGAATGTAGGAAACACAGCTATTTATCTAAGACAATTGTTTTGGTGCTAGTTTGGGTTTAACAAGTAGAGCCGAGTAGGGCCAAATCAAGGATCCGTGTAATTAACAACGGAACAAGAAAAAAAAATGATGGAGTACAAGGGTTTCATATATACATATATTGGCAATAAAGTACTTTTGCCAAACTTTTTAAAGCCTGGAAGTTCATTTGTATCTAGTACATATCGGGTTTAGCGGAGGTTCGGAGGGTCCCCTCGCAATGTTCTTGTGGTAGGTAATCGCTACGCACAGCAAGAGACATTCATCAATGCGGAAGCAAAAAGAAAAACTGGCTCAATATTTTCAAAATGAGAGCACAAAAACCATCATGTTTCGCAGGACGCTCCAGGCTCTCGTACAAATAAAGAAAATCAATGCTTATAACTACTTATTATATTTTAGGCGGAAACAGCGACAGTGTAGTGGCACTTACCGCAGTACTGGCGCTGGGTCTTGTTAAGCTTATCCTTGTGGAGAGCCATGAAGACGGAAGGACCGCAGTTATCACACTCGCGACGAAGACGCTTGACGATTCCGTCCTCACCGACCTGGTAGTACTGGAGGATGGCAAGCTTGGTCTTCTTGCGCTTGTGCTTGATCTTCTTGGGAGTGGTGTAGACCTTCTTCTTACGCTTCTTACCACCACCACGCAAGCGGAGCACGAGGTGAAGGGTAGACTCCTTCTGAATGTTGTAGTCAGAAAGGGTGCGACCGTCATCGAGCTGCTTACCGGCGAAGATAAGACGCTGTTGGTCAGGAGGAATTCCTTCCTTGTCCTGGATCTTGGACTTGACGTTGTCGATGGTGTCGGAAGACTCCACCTCAAGGGTGATAGTCTTTCCCGTCAGGGTTTTGACAAAGATTTGCATATTTACGGGTCGTCGGCAAGTAGTTGCTTCTTTCTAACCGTAAACGGATGAGTGAAATATAGAGTGGAGAGTGGAATATTAGGTACGAGTTTGTGTGTGCCCTATGTGTGTTAGTAAGCATGCCCTAGTTCGCCTATGGCGGTAGTGGTGGCGGGCGGTCACGTGCGCTCCTCCTCCCTTAGTCATTACTCGACGACGCTCGCAATCTCCCAAACGTTGAACGAGCAAAAAATCAAGGCGTAGTAGATTCCCCCCTAGTGGGGTACACTTTAGTATACATCAGAAACGAGATTTTAAATGACATCCATAGCAAATACCTGTTTAATGAGCTAATCCACCTAATTAAATGCGCGAATAATCGCCTTTAAATGAAAATAGTGCCACCATTACACTCCAAACATGCAATGCAATGCACTTTGGTAAGCTCGCTTCTCCGAGCCCTGCGTAACTCCGTAGACAGCTATTTAAACCAGCCAATGCCCCGAAACCAAGTTTGATATACACTTGATTATGTCGAAACCTTTTCTTACCTCCCTTCTCCCTCGCCGTAGTGTCTATGACTTGACCAAGAATAGCTTCCCCTTGGCCAACAAGGCCGTTGTCGATATTGTTAGATCTATCGTTGAGGAGACTCCTTCTGCTTTCAATTCCCAAACCACTCGTGCTGTTGTTGCTTTTAATGACAAACATAGCAAGATTTGGGATGATTTCGCCTACAATGCCTTGAAGGCAGTTGCTCCTGCCGAGGCATTCGAAAAAAACACTGCTCCTAAGCTCAAAATGTTTTCCCAAGCCTATGGTACCGTACTGTTCTTTGAGGAGACGGCAACTATTAAAGGAATGCAAGAAAAGTTTGCTCTTTATGCCGATAAGTTCCCTGAATGGGCTGGTCACTCCAGCGGAGCTGCCCAGATTCTTACTTGGTATGCTCTTGCTACTGAAGGAGTTGGAGCGAATCTTCAACATTATAACCCTTTAATTGATGATGCAGTTCGTAAAGAATTTGGTGTTCCTGAGAGCTGGGAACTCAAGGCTCAACTTGTGTTTGGTAGTGTTGGAACCCCTGCAAACAAGCCTGACCACCTTGATCCCAATGAGACTGTTCTTGAATTTGATTGAATTTAAACAATTACAACTATAGAGAATAAAAAAACTTATTAGGTACCCCAGTAGAAGCTCGGCAAGCACACGCAGTGGGTCCATACAATAGCCACGATGCAAATAAGAGGAACAAAAGTTGTATAAAGATTGAATAAAACAGTGAATGGGAATAAACCGGCAGTAATAAGTTGCCAGCAAAGAGTAATGAATTGATCATACGCAGGGGCAGCTTGGGTGACGGGGATTATACCTCCCACCACCACCACCACCACCCACTTACAACGGGTAATTAATCGTGTGGCCAGCCAACCAAATTAGTGGGGTTATTAATGCTAATAAATACGTGTATATAGGTACCTCTCTAGCGGTGTTAATCAGCCATCTACTATCAATGCAACACTGCATCTTCTACTGGACTCACGCTGGTAAACTTCTTGAGCACACTATCAAAGGCTTGCTTTCCAAGTGATGCATTGTCACTAAACCGTTGCAAACTAAACTGTTCTAGCTTGTTACACAACCGCTGCCACTTGAGGAATGCATTGATGGTTGCTGTTTGCTCAAAGTAGGTACGACCACCGACATTTTCCCGATCCGGTTTATAACAAACAGTTTCAAATACCTTGAGCAAATTGTTGGCGGTTAGATTAACCGTCCGCAGCGTCAAGGTTTTTTGCTTTGGATCAACAATCGATACTTCACGAGCATAAGTAGTCGAAGTACCAATGATCGCCTCGACGAATTTTGGTACCGACTGGCGAATACAAATGAGCCGTTCACTTACGAGCCGTCCTTGGCTGTCAATCTCTCGTCGCAGAGTATCAACGGCGATAACATGGGTTGTGATTTCGTTAGGGTATTTAATCCAGTTTGCACAGGACACTTCATCCCACTTATGATTGAAAACGTGTTCGGTACGGAAAAAATGCATTTTTTTATTTGTAAAACCCTTGGCCCAACGGCTTCAGCAATAGCTATGACTTATATGGTTTTACCAATTTCTTAAAAACTTTTGACCCTAACCCCGCTGCATGCGCCTCAGGTTCTGGAAGATTTATCAAAGTCATCCAAGGGGGCCAAGCTGGAGAGGTTTTGGTGTGTGGACCATTCACAATCGAATTAAACTAAATAAACTACTAATGTGAGTGTATTAACTCCGCCTTTTTCACCCATGTTTCACCCATCCGGTTATCCTAATCTTCAATGGCTCGGACTTATGTCATTGGTCGTGTGTGCTGCACCGATTGCCGCCCCTGCAGGTGAGAGGCGGCCCTTTGCCTCATTTGCCTCCTCCCCCAGGATAGATGCCGATGCACATAATTTCACTGGGGGCCCAGTAGCTCGTCGACGGTGAGGCTCTAGCAGATATTTGTCATAAAATCAAACTAATTGCTATTGTATAGCCTTATATATATTCTCTGTATACTGATATTTTGACGTCGCTAAAATCACATACCCCCTCGCATTGACAGGCGAGGCTCTTTATTTTGCCCATGGCTCGTCGGCGATGACCGATCGGTGCTTCTAGTTAGACTCTAGTTAGAGTACTATTTTCTTCCAGGAGCGGTAAATATGGCATACAAGATGGTACTCGCGCTGGTTACGAACTGACCCGTGAGCTCGACTGTGCACAGCATATCATCCAACAACTGAACACAAATAATACCGGGTAATTCGGGAGTTTAACCAATAAATAGGAATTCAAGGCACTATATACCTTTCTGTTCACTCTGATTTTTGGCGTACTAGATTACCAGGAATTTTAATCGGTGCTGGGCACGCAGCCCACCATTTGAACAAACTACAAAGCGCCAACTGATGATCAAATATATACTAGACGTTATATTGTAACCGAAGCATCAGCACAACTAGTAGAACTATGCTCTACTGAATACCCGTATTAAGCTATAAACCTTGAAAATACTGGTTTCAAAGCTACCACTAACGATATATCACTATTGATACAATTTTCATTAGGCCATTGGAGTTCTTTACTGGATAGTAATGTGATACTAGCTTTAGCGAAGTTCTCTGCACTGGACACCCAATATGCCGTAGCAGGGAATCATATGCATGGACTATATGCAGCAAATATACACTCAATTACCCATTATATACACCCACATTGTATAGATACTCAACCAAATTGTTTGTAAAAAAAATCCATATATTGCCTCTCTACGCGTATTGGGCCCACTCGAAATCAAAAAAAAAAAAAAAAAAAAAAAAAAAAAAAAAAAAAATGTCCTGTGGTATCTTTCTTTGGAAAAAAAAAAAAAAAAAAAAAAAAGGGGGGGGGGGGGGGGGGGGGGGAAGAAGTGTCCCTTTGATTGATCCCAAACCGCGGCTTTTATGCCGCTTACCGGAGAGAAAAGGAAAAAGACCGCTTTGGATAAAAATCTCTATCATCGCATAGTTTATCGTCAATGGACTTTTTCACATGGGTGGTGGTGCCCTCGTCGTCATCGTCGGCATGTTTCGTCGCGCTGTTTACGTAATCAGTTCCAATAGCGTAAGCAGCCCTATAGTCTACTCAATTCAAAATTTTTTTCACTCTGTATAGGTCATGGCCAGTGTGGACAACACCCGTGAGTTGAGTAACGTTCGTGAAGAAGCCCAAGACATTGTGGCGACCCCTGAGCCGGAAATATCTGCTGCTGCCGCCGCCGCATCCAGTAATCCCACCACTACTACCAACCAACAAGCGGCGTCCCGCTTAGCTCCTGCGCCAATGCCCGAGTCTAATCCTTGGAAGCGCGAAGTTCGCCTTGATTCTCCCGTTAGAGTTAGCCCCGATGCCTTTGCTACTCGTGACACCACTTCCCAGGGCCCTACCGCACCCCCCAAGAAAACTACCGGCAAGGAAAAATGGGTCCCATTTACTCCTGTAGTAAACTCCAATGCTCCTGCTCCTAGACGCGACCGCAATAAGCGTAAACAGCGCTCCCAAAAGACCCCCGAAGCAGACAACAGGGAAAAGGCTTCATCACCATCACCCGCTGCTGGTACTGGTTCTGCCGCCAATGCCACACAGTCCCCCACTACCGGTGGCAATGACAACGGTAATACCACCAACAATAACGGTAGCAACGAGAAGGAAAAGTTCAAACAACAACGCCAGCCGCGTAAAAAGTACATCCAGCAACAGGCTCAATCGTCTACTCCTTACGACATGACTTTGAGTTTGCTCGTACAACAGTTTGATTATTATTTCAGCATTGAGAACTTGTGCAAAGATATCTTTTTAAGAAAACAAATGAACTCAAAAGGATTTATTCCCTTGCAGATTTTGACTGACTTCAATCGCGTTCGTATCTTGTCGAACGGAGATATTAACGTTGTAACAGAGGCTTGTAAATGGTGCCCTGCAACTGAGGTCGTTGGCAATAAAGTTAGACTCGCGTCCGGTTGGGAGCGCTGGGTTTTACCAGTTGAAGATAGAGACGCACCTGGCCGTTCTGATTCAGAGAGTGATGATGATACGCCTAGATTCCATATTGACAAGGCAGTACCATTTGTTCCTAAACGCTCCCAATAAGTGAGCAAGCACTTATCTCCTGTTTTTGTTCTACTTGTTTTTTTTTTTCTACAATTTTTCCAACCTACACATCGTCGCTCTATATGAGCCATAATTATTGCAATCTGCATTAAAAGGCGCTACTTGTCGTGCCACTTCACTGCATATACTTTCATAAATATTTTTTTCTTTTGGAATTTATTTTGTTCTCGTGAGTCTTGGCAAGGGCAAGAGGCTCCTTTGTAAGAGTCGGTATCGCCACCACCTTTATCGATAAGGCCCCTGCATGTTCAAGCAGCTACTTGCAAAGGTCGGGGCTATACTGCTTGATCTCTAAAGAAGATTCATTTCAAAAGTTCACAATAGAACGCTAGCAATATCTTGGAGAGCCAATAGACTGTTATTTAGACATGCGAACCTTCGATGTCTTGGCCGAACCATCCAGTTAGAGCTAGTGGATTATTTGCTCCCGCAAGGACAGGGTTAGGGGACATACTCCGATATTTAGGTGCGAGCATTACCATCGGATCCGAATCAACGGGGCAAGTGCTGTAAAAAGAAATGAAAGAAGTAAACAGCGATGAACTGCGAGCATACCAGAAAGCTATTGGAACTGGATTCCTCGAGGGTGCAGCTCTAGGAGCTCCATTATCTTATGCTCTGCTCAAATACACCGATAAAAAGACCAATTTCAAAAATGCTGGTGTTTTCCCTCGCACTCTTGCAATTGGTGCTCCCATCATTTTTTTGGGAATCACTATGCTCGATCAGCATTCGAGACAGTTTGACGCCGCGGAACGCAGGGCTCATATGCACCTGCACGGAAAACAGATGGATCCCGAGGAAACTACCCTTCAAAAAATCAAGGACTACAAGTTCCATCCCGCGAACTTTGGACGCTGGCTCTCGGATAACCGCTACAAGGTCATTGTCGGTGGTTGGGCTGCTTGCTTGGCGGGCTCCTTTTGGGCTGTGAACCGCGACCCTTACATGACCAGATCGCAAAAGATCGTACAGGCTCGTGTGTACGCCCAAGGTGCAACTGTTTTAATGCTTGTTGGTTCTGTTTTACTTAGTGCTCGTGCAAACTCCAAACAAAACACTGCTGAAATACAGGCTCAAGAACATGCAACTGCCAGGGACTCGTGGAAGCGTGATTTGGCTTATATTCGCGAAGAAAAATAATTATGTACCTATGTAACGTAGCGAGGATATCTGAGGGTGTTTGAATCGTGTATCTTAGCGTGTACACCTTAGTGCCGGTATACCTCCCCCGGCTTTAGGTTCGATTTTCTATGCAGAATTACCAGTAGCTAAAATTTGTGTCAAATATTAGTTGGATCTTGTTGCTGATCTTATTGCTACTCTGATTTGCAGGCGGTTGTTCGCATGCAGGAGCAATGGAGCCTCAAAAGTATCCAATAGATAGCAATTCGTCGATAAAGCTTATATACGAGTTATCCACGTTTCTAAAAGTATGGTATGAGTTTGATTGATGCCACAATACTCTTTATAGCAGCTGTTATATTTCAGTCATATGCATTGCCTGAGCAGGTCTATACAATGTCCAGGAGAAGGAGTCTGTCCTTTGCAAATTTTTAGAGTAAATCACAATAAATATCTGGCTGTTTGTATAATACCTCTTGCCTGTTACCCCTGCGATGCAAGCAACATGCATTCTCTATGTAACTGGAGCATTGTGATCTTGTAACGGATGCAGCTCCAGCTAAATGGTGGCTACAGAGCTGTGCTTAAAAATATTAATTGAGTGTTACATAGCAACTACTATGCTATTTAAAAAGTAATGGTTTCTCGCGTCCACAAACACTACTAGCATGTCACATCGAGCAATCGGCTGAACATGCAGACGTCCAGAGCAACGGTGGAGGTATTTAAATCGTGCCATCGGATTAGCCGAGAGTCAATTGATATCAAAAAATGAGTAAAGCAATGGTTGATAATAAGGACGCCTTCTCTCAGAAGATCAGTTCTACCAACAAAACCATCACCTATGGATTTGGAGCCGGTGCACTGGTCTCCGTGCCAGTAGCATATGGTGTCAAGGCTCTTCTCGACCGAAAAGGATTTGGGAATGCAAGCTCGTTTGCCAAAGTTAGCGTTCTTGGCGGCATCATTGTGCTTGGCGGTGTAAACGGCATGCAAAACTACACTCTATACAAACTCAATCAAGAACGTCCCAACAGTCCAATTTCGACCCGGGACAGGGAGAGAAAGAGTCCCACAACTCAAGGCACTTGGATTAGAGGTGTGTTGGGAAGCTATCTATTTGCCCTTGGCGCCGGCCTAGTTGGTATTAACCGAAGTCCACATATTAGCCGACCCCAGAAAATCCATCAAATGAAGACATATGCATTTGGTGCATCAATTTTGGCAGGAATCGGAGCAGTCCTTCTCACCTCACGAGAAGCTACATTGAATGTACGAGACTCGGCGCTAATTAAACCAGTGGATAGTGATGGCCAGGAAAAGAAATAAG
The DNA here is from genome assembly GCA_030582415.1 of Wickerhamiella vanderwaltii. NCBI lineage: Eukaryota > Fungi > Ascomycota > Dipodascomycetes > Dipodascales > Trichomonascaceae > Wickerhamiella > Wickerhamiella vanderwaltii. Next base: position 34,433 of record JAKTWR010000031.1, on the reverse strand, counting down.
AATGGATCCGAACTACGAGTAAAGTTTCCGTGCTCTGGGCCAGAGTTTGTCCCCTATTTTCTATTTTACCAGTCTTTTACTTATATAATGAATATTCCGGTGAGCACATGATCCGGGGAGTTAACCTCATACCTCACTGAGTCACGTGAGCTGTGCACCTCGGTGTAACTCCTCCATCTGACACGCGATATGCACTCCATGCACTATGACGCATGGGGCATAGTTTGCCCGCGAAAGCTGCCGGGTGATTATGCCGAACCGTAGGTCGATATTTAAACAGGGGAGTGTGGACTGTATACGCCCGGAATTTACACACAAGTTTATTTACAGAATAGAATTGTTTACCCTCCTCTTTCAAGCCTGATCGCGGTATAATCGTGGTATCGGTTAAGCCACACCCCTTACCCCTGCAGATGGTGTTCTCAAAATCCCCCCTCCCCCTCTCTTCGGTATATATGTGGGAGGTTACCGAGTATTGAGCTCAGACTGCGCTCTAGCAATAACCAGTACCATAAAATGCAGAGTTATGACGTTATAATTGCGGGCGCTGGAATCTCTGGAATAGGCACAGCCCTACACTTGACAAAGACATGTCCAGACAAGACGTTTACAATTCTAGAAGGACGCAACGACCTGGGAGGCACTTGGGATTTGTTTAAATATCCTGGGATTCGTTCAGATAGCGATATGTTGACATTTAGCTTCGCAGACCGCCCATGGATTGACAAACGGGTCCTAAGCCCTGGCCAGGAAATCAAGAATTATGTGGACGATACAGCCACCGAATATGGAATCAAATCCAAAATCAAGTTTGGCGTACGGATTAAAAAGGCCAGCTGGGATTCGCATAAAAAGGAATGGACTGTGAGTGGCACGAAGGATGGAGTCCCAACAGCGTTTACTTGCAATTTCTTTGTTACCGCCACTGGATACTACGATTATGAGAAATGTCATCGCCCTGAGTTTGTAGGCGAGGACAAGTTCAAGGGTAAAATCATTCAGCCCCAATTTTGGCCCGAGAAGATCGAGTACAAAAACAAAAGGTTTGTTGTTATCGGCAGTGGAGCTACAGCAGTTACTCTAGTGCCTAGCCTCGTGAAGCTCGGGGCCCATGCGACGATGCTGCAGAGAACCCCGACTTGGCTCGTAAGCCTGCCGCTTGTGGACTGGATATATACACATATATTACGGCGAATCCTGCCATCTAAGTTGGCATATAAACTAGCCCGTTGGAGACTGATCTTATTGCAATGGATCTCATACTGGGGATTCCAAAAGTACCCCAAATTGGCATCATGGTACCTCCTCAACCTCATCAAACGTCAGCTCAAGGGCTCTGGAGTCGACGCTGACGTCCACTTTAAGCCGCCCTATAAGCCATGGGACCAGCGCCTTTGTGTTGTTCCCGACAACGATTTATTCTTGGCTCTAAAGGACCACTCAGCCGATATAGTCACTGACAGAATCTCTGAGTTTGACGAGACTGGTGTTGTCACTGTGAGCGGAAAGCACCTTGATGCTGATTACATTGTGACTGCAACGGGACTATCGTTAAAATTCCTTGGTGGTATAGATCTTGTTATTGATGGTCATGACGTTGCTGATATGGGCAAGAGCTGTCTATATAAGGGAGTGCTCGCGGGTGGAGTGCCCAACTTTGCTACAATTGTCGGGTATATTAATGCGTCATGGACGCTTAAAGTCGATCTCGCTGGCAATTATATTAGCCAGCTTCTCAATGAAATGGACAAACGTCGTTGCAAGCAGGTTTTGCCTGATATATCCAATGTAAAGATCAGCAATGAGCCAATCATGGGCCAATTGACATCGGCATATATCAGGAGAAGTGCCGGGATTATGCCTAAACAAGGCGATAGACCCGAATTTATCGTCACTAATGACTACCTGTCTGACCGGAAAATCCTCCAATCTCCCAACTTTGAAGACCCTTACCTACAGTTTAGCTAGTTTGTTTTCATTATGAAGAGATCTTCAACTCGAAAATTGCTCTAGTCCTGAGTTAGAAATGGGGCTCCCACACTTGCAATGCAAGGCTCCCACGAGAAAAAGAGAGTGGAGCTTCATTCATATAGCTGACTGATGTTATAATACTTAATTTACGCACTAAGCTAGCGTCTCGGCTGCTCATTAGCCCTTTGGAATATGAACTGCATCAAATCTTCCAGTCGCACTGCGTACGTAGGGCCCTCAATGATCAACGCAAGCAAGTGCTGGCGCCATCCATGAGAGTTTATGAATTCTATTTCCGGGAATCCGACCCTATGATCAGCTAGCCAGATATCTAGTGTGTGGGGGCTTTGCGGAACGTGTACAACTTCAGGAGACACTGGTGTACGCGGGAGTGTCACATTGCGCGTAATAGCAGCACTAAACGCACTATTTCTGCTATGCTTTCGAATTGGCTCTTGTGGGGAAAGCTCATGTACTCTTTTGCGACAAAAATTCAGGTCTGCCAACGAGGGGCTGATATTACTTGTTTGGGAACTTGAGGTTTCAGAAGGAACGGCGTTTTTTCCGCATCGTTTATGAGCCTCCATCAAGGTGGTGGTAAGTTTTCGCTTTGGCGTAACTGTAACTTCGTCTCTAAATCCTTTACCAATGAATGTTATCATTTGTTGTTCCCACGGATAGCTTCGCATTGCCTTGCGAATAGCTGCATCGGAGACCCCAGAGCAACCACAAATGCGCCTTGCCTGCTCACAATCATTATGACTTGGCCAAATATTTGCTGCAGACAAGCTGGGATCATTCCTAAATACCATCAGCACTCTAAAAAGCTGCTTTTCTTTATTGATTTTACTTTTCAGCGCTTGTGGGTTAACAGATACGCCGAGTTCTTGGCGAATAATAGTAGCAGCCTCACTGTACACACTTTCTGATATAGTAGCCACGACATTGGTCTCTAAACGACTATCAGAGTAAGCTAATTTGAGACTGGTAAGGATTTCAAGAACAGGGCCCAAATTCTTGTCCCAGTCAACTTTTGCTTTCTCGGACAATGTAGCTTTACCTTTCTCTTCACTTTCAAGCGTCATAAATTCTTTGGGACAAGTTTTGGAGATTTGGGCTCCCTCGGATCCATCTCCAGAGGTATTGACCACTCGAAGGGTGCTAGAGGCCAAGAGTTTTATATCTGACTCGGCTCCACTCAGCTCGTCAGGATCGCATTCCCGAGCATGGCCACTTGGTGTAGTACTACCATCAATATTCACTAGTTGAGCTTTCTCAGATCCAGCTTTCACAGCGGTGTTGTTCATCGAGACCGCATCTCCGTTATAGTCAATTGCATAGACCGCATGCCGACTATCTCGGAAAGATTTGTACGCATTGCTTCCATGCAGACGTACCATAGTCGTGAAAAATACTGCTGGTACCGCACCAGTGGTTCCTTTATAGCATTCACAAATGCGGATTTTTGAGGAGCTGCATATCAGCCATCACATGTGCCTGGTCTCGTGCATTGCAGCAAGGGTGTCTTATCTGCTGCTCTTTATCAGTGAGCCTCATGAGGCAGTGATTGTTGGGTAACCATAGGGATATTATTCTATCAAAGTAGGTGTTTCTCTGGTCGCTGGTAACTGTGCCCATTTAAATAAAGTCAATGCTGACGGTACGGTTTGCACAAAATGCCTCACCGTAGCCGTTGACGGGACATACTTTATGATGTTGCTCCTGACAAGTCTCGCCTCAGCAGCCCCGACTCACCGGTTTTTTTTTTTTTCAAAGTTCTTTTTTTACAATCCTAGTCATTAGTCTCCTTTTGTATATATAATAGCATCATAAGTTTTATTGAAAAGACATGCATTCAGTGGCTTATACACGAGCCCCCACTTTTTTTGCTGAAAACGTCCAGATATTTTGCTTGCCTCAGTAAAAGCAACCTTTACCTATAAACTATATACTATCCAACAGTCACCAAGGCTTATGCCTATACGCAATTGTAGTCAGCTCCAGTTACAACGAGTTTTAACCCCCGCACTTTGAAGAGGGGGCATAGGGGCTTTTCGGTTGAGTATTCCCATGTGGTTGACATCTCAAATAGCCGATTGGAGAGAGCTGGCTCGCGACGCAGTTTTCCCAAACAAACCGTCATTGACTGAGCATAACCTGCCCGATCTCAAGGGTAGGGTGTACGTAGTTACTGGTGCTACTGCCGGTATAGGTTTTGAAGCAGCACGACTATTGCTACTTGCTGGCGCCAAAGTTTGGGTCATTGGCAGAACGGAGTCCAAGTTGGAGGCCGCTAAGGCAAAGCTAGGTGAGATTGGCACTGTTCGAGCATTGCAACTAAAGTTTGAGGACCCAGCTACTATTGCACATGATATCACGCCGCTTCTTGCCGAAGAAAAACGACTAGATGGCGTCATCCATAATGCTGGCATGAACTACCGCGGTGCTTATTATACATCTGGATTTCTCGATCTGATTGTTGTCAACGTGTTTGGTCCGTGGGTTCTTCAATCCCATCTTGATAGCCTGCTGATTGAAACGGCAAAAACCGCCCCACAAAACTCTGTGCGCATCGTTTGGGTCGCTTCATCTGCTCACTATTTTAGCCCCCAGTGCGGTGGTATCGATTGGGATAATCCAAATAATGAGCAAATTAATGGTCGTCTAGGGTTTGGAATTTATGGCCAAACAAAGGCAATGAATATCTATCAAGCCTATTTGTGGGGGAAACAGCACAAGGAAAGTGGTGTCGTGAGTGTTTGCACACACCCAGGTACTGTGGAAAGTGAGATTCGTCGTTATCGTCCTGACCGTAATCGTAATATGGCTGCTCTATGTGCCCCTACAATATTTGGCGCATATGCTGAAATTACCCCCCTATTAGATCCTACTGTTACTGAATCTGATAACGGAGTGTACTTCCGCCCATATGGTGCAAGAGGTAGGGTACGTCCCGATGTCTACGAAGCAATCCATGGACCCAGGGGAGAAAAGTTCTATAGTTGGCTGACGGAGGAGACGACAAAGATTGTTAACGCGGGGCCTCAAGGCAGTGCAAAGCCAGTGGGCTGATTTTGCATTGTCGTAGCTCTTCTTGAACTCAATTGTACATCGCTATATAGACTCGGTATTATTATTTCCAGGATCGCAGTTGTCACATAGTGAACTCCTCCGTGAAGTGACGAAGGCTATCTAGTACTCAAGGCGACTTAGAGTTTACTAAACCCAGTTTTATGCTTATTGTACCCCAAATTACTGATAGCTTGATGAAGAAAAATGCTAAAACATAAAAACATAGGCTGGCCGGTAGTGCATAATCTATGCATATCATCTGCACGATGACATATCTCGTGATTGAATGTTTGGGCTGTACCTCTCACAATCTAAGCATAACGCGGACATCATAAAAAATTACACATTGTTGGTCAAAACCAATTTTCGCCGTAGGACCTAATTTCACCAAATTTCGCCCGATGGTCACTAGGTGATCCGCCCTTGATAATTACAAATAGGAAACTATTACTCAGAAGATTTAGCGACCCCACCTGATGATCATGTCGATCTGTGCATTTACGCGAGGTCCTTGCATATAATTTCAAATACAGACCGAATGCGCTAAAATACACGTCTAGACACGGTATCTATAAACTAGAGGTTATATGGCCTTGCATTCATATACTTCTCGTATGTGGTTATTTACAGCGCTCACTAGTCAAGTAGAATTTTTCTGCGATCGTTGACCATACCATCCGAAGCTCACTGAGGATAACTTGCCTAGCTTGGGCGGAAAGGTATGCTACTACTCGTATTGGCTATGAAATAGCCCGACTTTTGCTACTTGCGGGCGCCAAAGTTTGGGTTACAGGCCACACTCAATCAGAATTGGACACGGCTACGCAGAGCCTTGCCAAAATTGGATCGGTCAAGGTTTTACAGATACATGCAGAAGATCTTGGCACTATTGCGCAAGACATAGAGCCATTACTTGATAAAGAGAACAGATTGGACGGCATTTCCATAACGGTGGAATGGCTCACCGTGCTTCGCGGTTTGCTTGTGGCTGGCTAGAGGTTATTAACGTCAACGTGCTTGGCCAATGGAATCTCCAATCTCATCTCTATAGCCCGTTGCTAGCGACTGCAAAATCAGCACCCAAAACTCTGTACGCATCGTCTGGATTGCTTCTTCTGCTCACTATCTCAGTCCTGGACATGGAGGCATCAATTGGAAAAACTTAAATAGCCAAGATATCAACGGCCCAATGAGCTTTGGGATCTACGGCCAGACAAAGGCGATGAATCTATGTCAAGCGAACGCGTGGGCCCAGGCGCGTAAGAATAGCAATGTGATCTGTTTATCTTTGCACTCCAGCGCTATTAAGACTGATATTCGTCGGTACCGTCCCGATGAGCAACAGGGTTGCCTGGCGCGCGTGAGCGCCCCTACAATATTTAGTGCTTACGCTGAGATTGCTCCTTTGCTCGATTCTAAAATCACATTAGCAGATACGGGTGACTACTACAGACCATTTGGAAAGAAGGGATGTGTTTGCCCTGATGTTGATGAGGTTATACACAAACGGTTTCACGACTAGATCAAAACTGAAACGGCGAAAATCGTGAGTGCGGATCCACAAGGCCCATAATAGTTGGAATAGATACATATTAATCAACGCTTGTTACATTGCCATACATTTTAGAGAAATATTAATATCGATAGCTTTGTAATACCTTATCTAGCACCACTGCTTCAATTTTAAATTGAATCATCATAATCCAAGGTGACTCATATCTTTTGTATCCTTTAAGCGAAACATAGTGGTCATTAGGAGAATTTTAGGTGGGATAACGTGGTTTGCTGATTTATGCACAATACATGCATGCCTATGCATAATGGGTTGCCCGATAATAAGAACACATGTATTGGCGTACGACCATTTTCAATCGCATCTCACCTCGTGGCATAGACTACAACACTGGAATTTAGAGCAGTTCTCGAATATGTCGTGATTCTGAGCACAGCTTTTCGAGGGTTATCAAAATACCGCTCGCTTGTCAAGTTATCGCCCTGAACGCATATTTCCCATATACTCCACGTTCCAGAATCTTCACAACGGCACACTCTAACAAAACTGCATGCTACACGTATATCAACATCCCCATCTGGCCTGAGTCAGCTGATAGATACATGGGCGATAGACAGAAGTTCCATATCCCTGATCTTCCGCCGGGATATTTCAGTCCTCGGACCATTTTTGAGGTATCACCAACTACGCTTGATGCGACCCTCGAAAAAGCCCAGCTCTCGTGGCCTACTGTCGAGAGATCAGATGTTTTGAATGCGTTATCCACGGATTTTGCTCAAGACGACCCATCCAAGGCACTATTATTACTTCAATATTACTTTGACGCACAGAATGGATATATTTCCTCCATAGGAGGTGAAAAGAGAACGCATTCTGGCTCATCTTCGATGCTTGCTCAGACCATCAATCTGTTTACCCTCAGCAAGGGCTCAAAATCTACAAAGCAGGAAATGAGGGGAACTCAGAACTTTGGAGGTGTAACTTGCTATATGAGCAGTACGCTCACGGCCATGTTTGCTCGCATGGAGAACTTTGAGCCACTGCTCTATCAGCAATTTGATGACCCCGAGACAAATGAATTGGCAACTTGGTTAAGATTACTGGTCAACATGTTGCGCAACGGAGAATTGATTACTAGAGATATTCTTAGAGCATTGCTGGCTGCAAGCTATAATTTGGGTTGGTGCAAGAGCCCTGGCCAGGGGCCACCCAACAACCAACAAGATGCTGGAGAGTTCTTTAGCTTCTTGACCGAGTGCCTGAGAATGCCGCTGCTTAGTCTAAGGGTTGACATTGCTCATGCAGGCCGTGAAGTCGCCGAAGATGATCACAAACTGGTCACTGAGCAGCTACTATTTTTGCCAGTTCCGGGCTCAGAGGCCGATGGACCCATTTTGCTTGAGGAATGTCTCGAGCTCTATTTCGCAAATAATATCAGCGTATCAAGGCCCTTTGATCGCATCACCGAGCGCCGGCCCACGTTTGGATCTACAGTAACCGCGGCCAACTCAGTCATAACCGCTTCACCTGATGTCAATCAAACACCTACACAATCTGGCCGCCACCGCTCATACTCGATTGTTTCACAAACAACAGGAGGTGCTACTTTTAGGCGTAGGCACACTGGCGAAGCGGAAGAGCTGACGCCAAGTGACAGCCCTATAGTTGTATCATCTGCCCACCACCGGCGACAAAGTTCAAGTGCGGAAACGACGGGCCCTCCTTCTTATAATCAATTGTTTGGAAGTGATACTAAAGAACTCCGCGATAAAAAAAACCAGTTATGGACAAACAACAACGAAATCACGTTCCCTGCGTGGATGTTTTTGCAACTTATGCCCTTTTATGCTGATCCTGAGGAAGCTACAAAGGGACTGCAGAATCTCGAAGCAAGGCAGGTAGCCCATCATTTTGAACGCACTCGTCCTGTTCTTGGTATGTGTTTAAAGCGGTTTGGATTTAACGAAGATGGCCGTCAGATCCTCAATAATCGTCACGTCGTCATACCTCATACCATCTCGCTTCCTTCGTTCGTAGCAGATGACACCGACGGTGATCACGCTTTTGGCAACTTCAAGCTGGTTCTTGAGAGCGTTGTATTCCATAGAGGCAACTCTAGCAATAGTGGTCACTATACTTCGATGGTGCGCGAAGATGTATATCAAGGGCCAACACCTACCTCAGCTGGTAGTGTGAATTCTCAAAAGGGACTGTGGCGACTCAAATCTAAAAGAGAACGGTCCTCAAGAGATAGCAACACTTCGTCGGATAGTGATGATATTCAAGAGAGATGGCTGTTTTTGGATGATCAACTACCTGACGGTGATAAAGTACAAACAGTCAATTTTACGACGGCTATGGAGAATAATATGCCATACTTGCTCTTTTATCGTATGGTCGCACTAGAGACTAAACCAGAGTTCCACTCTAATCGTGATTCATATATGACTGACCGTCTCAGTCCAATTATCTCGCCCGTGGCATCGACACCTGTTTCGCCTAGAATGCATACAGCATCTACCCCGTCAATTAATCCTTCTTTTATTACTCCATTGGGCGGCTCTACTCCAATATCTATTCCTTCCACACAATCGCAGCAGTCACAGCCTCTGCCTAAAGAGCCTGCACCTCCTCCCCCTCCTTCCGCTAGTCCTCCTCGCACAGCAACATCAGGAGCGGCACCTAATAAAGGAGCAGTAGTACCACCCGTAGAGGAAAAGAAGCACAGAAAAAAAAAGCTGTTCAGAAAACACAAGGACAAGGACTACGCGCGTGCATACCGCGAAGAAAAGTGCAAGGTCATGTAGAAAACAACGCTTTGTATTTAGGTATTTATTTACAAATTGGTACAGATTAATCGCGTTTACTTCGTAATTTTATAAAGATAAGGTTAAATAAGGTTTAATTTAGAGTGGGAATGTATACATTGTCAAGAGCGGGTGCGTTCACCGTGGGAGGCACAGTATTGACGCCGTCCATAAGAATGTCTTCCATATCAAAGTTGAGAGAGAGCTCATCATTTTGGCCTGGCATTGGAAGCGGGTATGCCGGACGTAGGTAGGCTAGGCTTTCATTCAAGTCTTGGTATGCCGACTTGTGCACTGTTTGGGGAATTGATGATGACGATGAGTAGCTGTGAGAGTTATCACTAGAACCGGTAGGAGAGGCGGAAGCATTCGTTAACGGACTAGGATTATCATTGCTTGAATCTTTAAATTCTGTGACAATGTTCAGCAATATCGTTCCGTACCGACGAGCTAAATGACGATCATCGGGGCCAAGTTGCTGGAATACTTTTGCGGTCCGGGTTAGTATATCAAGGGTGTCAACAACACTACTGTCACCATCGAATATATTGTTAGTGAATAAAATGGCCTTGAACAAAAATAGTGCTGAATGCATGATGCGCATGCACCACGATACAGGGATAAACCGCGTGATACCCCTTATGTGCATTTTCTCGCAATACACAAGTACCATCCGCGCTGACTCCACTGCAATCTTCATATATCTTTCATTTAGTTTCTGGCTTGCCACAGTAGAAACCGAGCTGGTTCGGCTGAGAGGTACAAATCCCATACTGAAAATATAGACCTTGACGAAATGGAAATAAAACGGCATTGACTCGACAATAACAGTAGAATCTGCCATCGCGTTGTTATCATGTAAATAATGGCCATAATTTGACACCCATAGGTCCAGATGGGGGATAAACATACCAACCAAGTTGATAAAGTTACCACTACTAATCAATGCGTGTGTTTCTTCTCTTGATGGGTAAAGCACTCGGCTTGCAAGGCCTAGAATGCGCACCAGGTCGCACCTGGCACGGTCTCGTTCAAGAATAGCCATTTTGGCAGGCAATGGCTCTTGGAAAAATTCAGGCATCATTGACTTACGACCTAATCGAGCAGAAAGACAGGTATCAGAGATATTTAGTGCCACAAATACCCACGGGCATTTTTTATCGTATCCCATATCCTGTGCTAGGCGCACTGCTTGGCCAACATACATCCACGCTAACCGCTCGTTACGTCTCGCCCGCGTCAATTCAGCATCACTTATGGGAGGCACGAGGGCAATTCCACTCGTTCCCCATTGAGTAAGTAGCAATAATGAGAAAATTGTACCAAGAGACATTGGAGACGGTTCGGCCAGCACAGATGCTCCTAACAATATTTCATTTAAACTCCAGAGTCTTGCATGTAAGTACTCTCGTCGTTCAAACAAGCTTCTCTCGAGAATTTCTTCTGCCTCGGAAACTTTATTGCCATTGGCGCTTGAAGGAAGAAAACTGCGACTTGTAAGGCAACATATTGTAGTCAATAAGCACGGTAATTTCGACAGTCCGGGTAGAAGGCGATATTCAACGGGGATAAAAGGGTAAAATGGAAGCATATACTTCATAAAAAACCGCACATACATGTCCACTTCTGCAGGGGTGAGAATTCCACGAGCGCATATCTCCATTTGGGTCAATGGTACCTCCACGAGCGCTTTCAAGCCAGGCTCTGGTATATCATAAATATTGGCGGAATCACTTCCGGATCTCCTCCTTTGTTCGTCGGCTATCGATGAGAGCATACTCAAGGTATCAGCGGCAAAGTGGTGATCCTTCTGAGCCCATGCGGACCCTTGGAGCTCGGAGCTACCTACCCGTTCGCGAACAAGCTGTTCTCTGCGCCTTTTCGCTTGTCCTGCTAGTACATTTTGAATTCCGCCACGATTGGTCGTTTCCGGCATCACGCATTCCTTATTTTCGCGCTTACACCGCTGGCATATCGTTTGGCCCGTCTCATTATTGGCAATCAAGCACTTAACTTTACGCTTTCGACAGTTAAAACAGGCCCTGTACGCCCGTTTAAATTTAACTTGAGGAGTAGACATTTGAGATATGTTTGCACGTGATAAGCAGGTCCCAATGCAGGTGGTTTGAGTATTTTTGCAATACTAATCACCACCTGCTCTCGTAGCTTGTCCCATGCCCAAATGCATGCGCATTCATGCTACCATCCTGCATATGCGGTAATTTCAATTTTTACCGCGAGCGCAAGCATGACGGGAATGACAACGCGACCGACCTCATCGTCACCGACGAAAACAAAACTAAATAAATACTATACTGATTTGGCAGTCTCCAATGTTTTATACGGCTGGCAATTACACTGTTTGCTCTCATTCTCCACTGTACTCCCAACGCTGATCCGTGACAGATAAACGGCTACCTCCGGGCCAGTTCCGAAATCGAAAGCCGAGCACGATCCACGATCCGAAAGGGCACCACCACCACCCTCCTCCTTACCTAAGCCGCGCGTATGAAGTGCTCTCTGTATGCGGAAAGTAAAGGCCCAATAAGGGCAAATGATCTTGTAAGCCTTAAATTAACTCCTGAATTGGAACAATCGCTAGTTAATGGTGAATTATCTTTCAAAGCTTCAGACACCGAATCTTACATTTGCACCCCCTCGAAAACATTTCGGCTTTCGGGGTCGAGCTGCAATCCCACGATTTGCCTACTAGAAAACGATATCAAAGACGCAGAGGGTTTCTGCTTAACCACCGCAGTCAAAACTAATTTGGTGGCCGATGAGTGCAAGGGCTCAATCGACTGGGGCTCGGTGCCTAAATATAGCGAAGCGGGGCTCAATGGACATGAAACGCTTAAAGACCTCAAACTACGCTCATTCTGCTCGGACCTCGAGTTTGACGCGCTTTGGCTAGCCCATGGCGGCCTTGAAGTCGATGGGCATGCATGCATTGTGACCGATGATTTGGTGCACAAATTGGCCATCGAGCTGAACTCCGGCATTTTCGAACATGGAGAGGAGGATTTTGACTTAGTTTATGAATCATGTACCAAAGAATACCCTCAAGAGCTCTACAGGGCCGTATTTCGCCGGTTTTGGCCCGAGACTGATTCACTTGCATCTTGGATTGGAAAGCGACTGCTGCGACAGATGAAAGCGGCCAGCTCGGACGCTTTCATTACCAGATGGAAGCGTGACTTATTGGGCCATAATCTCTCGCTTGAACTAATATCAGGGCATTTCGTCGATATTCATGGTGAGCTGCACTACGTGAACCGTGATACTCTCCCCACAAACCCCAAAGACCGCATCGCGGCACTATTTAAAATCAAGAATGAGTGGGAGTTCTCAGCACTATTGCCGTTTGTATCTGATTTAACTAATATCAATGAGAAGCGTGCTGCAGAATCATACATCAAAAATTATGCCAAAGTAGTAAATACTGGCGACCCCAAGGTTCGTGGCCGAATTATTAAAAAAGTGATGGCATCTAGACATTAACTGTACAAAATTAAGCATTAAAACAAAAACCTTTGCATCATGCATTTCATCAATATCTATCTATATACACTAATTGCAACTTCATATGTTCCCAAGAATACTGCACCTCCGAGACTGATCCACATTGTTCTCGGCACAACACCAGCGAAAAAGGCCTTTGGACCCTCGGATGCAATATCTGCAATAACCTTGCGAATAGAAGTACGCTTTTGATCGAGCATTAGACGTGTTTTAATAACATCTAAAGGTGTAGTGATAGCAGCAGCAATGCCACCGGCGATTGAACCACACAAAGCACCCTTCTCAGCAGAAACTGTATCTACTTTTGCAAACTTGGCCCATTTCTGTTTAAATGCTTCGTATAGAGGGAATTGAATAGCTGTAAACGGGATTTCACGCATGATAGTGGTCAAATATCCTCTATAAAGACCCAAAATCCGTCCTTCTGATGATGGAGCGGTAAGAATATGTTTAAGAGCACCCCAGCTTGTCTTATGCTGGCCGGTCTGCACTCTTTGCTTGACAACTTCAGATGGCACCCTTACGCTACAAGCGGCGATCTCACCGAGCGATGCAGCCGTCATATGCACCACTGCGGGAGATGAAATGTAGTTGGGCAAGATCTGTTTGCCCTGGTCATAGCAAATGAAGAAAAGCGAAGCTCCAGGTGCCGATGCAACAATCGCAGACCCCACACCAGAGTAGACACCTCTCCAGCCTCCATTGCGGAAAAACCCGCCCTTTGCTTGAAGACGAGTCTTGATAGTGTCTATAGGGAAGAAAAATAAGTCAGTACACGTACCAGCAGTTCCGCCTGCCACTAGGCTCTGAAACAGGGTTTTGTCCTCCATTAGGCAGCGAAGTGCGATAGGTGGGAAAGAGGCCCACTTTAGTGCAATGACTATGAATATGAATAGCAAAATACCGGGTCTTCGACTCGTATAACTCGTTAATTTCCGAACTTATAATACTTCCTTATAGTACATACATCCAAAATTACCCCTCTACTCACATGGCCCTGTGTCAGTGAACAGCTCAATGGAAAGTTCAGACTCGCTCCATATACAGATTCGATAATTTTAATAGTGATAAATACATTAAGAAATGCCTGAAAAACGAGGCAAAGTTGTACCTGCTACGGTACAGCCTTCTGGGACTCGTTAGACGTATGCGGAAGTCTATCAAGGGAATACTTAAGTTATATAGAGTGTGAGAGATTCAATTTAAAAGTCCAAGCATCTCCAGGAAGTTCTATGCATTAATCTCACCGCGAAATGCTCTACGATTGACATTATTACCCCATCGCCAACAACATGCGAGCCTCATTTTGCATTTTCATGATCTCCTGTCGGGTCAATCGCCGAGATAGCATGCGCAATACTATCGCACGAATCACTACGAACTCATAGAAAAATAAGGAAGAATAGCATGGCACTATGGCTATATAGGCATGATTGGGCTGATATTTGTGGTACGAGGGTATGTAGCGGCAATTTTTCAGAGAGGCTTTACCGAGAACCTGCTCTCGAGGATATTCAAAAAGTTCTCCAGTATTTAATGCTAAGCTAATGGTTTAGATTGGTTAAAATTATAGCAATTTTGATCGAGTTTATTACCATTTACGTGGCATGGGTTGTCGAAAAAAAGACGCTACGGTTACCAGTGACGGAGAGACTCCCGTGTTCAAGGTTAGATTTCATACTCTATATAGTCTTTATCCAAGATTTGTTTTACCAGAATTGATAGAAATTTATGCTCTCGCTGACCCGAGAATCTGCCCCACACAACACTTCTTATCACGGAGGTGCCCCCTAAGACCCTCTTACCCGTGTATTCCCTCCTACTTTGTCCCCCGCCTGTGTGCTATGTTGAACCTAATTAGACGTAGAGCATACAGCTCACTAACGGAACATGCGAATTCTCCGCATGTTGCTTCTTTGCTGTCTAGCTTGGCAAGCAAGAATAAATTGACCGTTGGTGAGTCGCTGGCCCCAGCGGCCACCGGAGGAGCCGGAGGGCGTCCCATCTACCTTGATGTCCAAGCCACGACCCCTACCGACCCTCGCGTGCTTGATTTTATGCTTCCATTCATGACTGGTCAATACGGAAACCCTCACAGCCGTACCCATCAGTACGGATGGGAAACCGATGAGGCAGTAGAGACCGCTCGTGAACATATCGCTAATGTGATTGGAGCCGACCCCAAAGAGATCGTTTTCACCAGTGGTGCTACTGAGTCAAACAATATGGTTATCAAGGGAGTCGCTCGTTTCTACAAAAACACGAAAAAGCACATTATTACTACTCAGACCGAGCACAAGTGTGTACTGGATACAGCCCGGCACTTGGAAAACGAAGGCTTCGAAGTGACTTATTTGCCAGTACAATCCAACGGTCTCGTCAACTTGGAGCAACTCGAGGCTGCTATTCGCCCCGACACGGCAATTGTCTCTGTCATGTACGTCAACAATGAGATCGGTGTTGTCCAGCCTGTTGATGAAATCGGTTCCATCTGCCGCAAGCATAAGGTGTTTTTCCATACCGACGGTGCTCAGGCTTTTGGAAAAATCCCTATTGATGTTAACAAGTCCAAAATCGATCTCATGTCCATTTCTGGCCACAAGATTTACGGCCCCAAGGGTGTTGGTGCTTGTTATGTTCGCCGCAGACCGCGTGTGCGTCTTGAACCCATCATGACTGGTGGTGGCCAAGAGCGTGGCTTGCGTAGTGGTACTGTACCTGCCCCCCTTGTATGTGGAATGGGAGAAGCCGCTCGCATTGCCAAGGCTGAAATGGAGTACGATCTCCAACACGTTACTCGTTTAGCTGATAAGCTCAAGGGAGCGTTGCTGTCGATTCCCGAAACCGTTCTTAACGGCGAACCCACCAGCACGTACCCCGGTTGCGTAAACATTTCGTTTGCCTACATTGAGGGTGAATCATTACTCATGGCACTAAAAGATATTGCGTTGAGTAGTGGTAGTGCATGCACTTCTGCTTCGTTGGAACCATCATATGTGTTGCATGCTCTTGGTGCCGATGATGCCCTTGCTCACTCCTCTATCCGGTTTGGTATTGGCCGGTTCACTACTGACGCTGAAATCGATTTTGTTATTGATACTGTTGCCTCTAAGGTTGACCACCTTCGCCATTTGAGTCCTTTATGGGAGATGGTTCAAGATGGTATTGACCTCAACACAATTCAGTGGTCTCAGCACTGAACGCGCTACAATACAAAGAAGCGCCCGCACATAAACCCTGTCTTTTCTAAATTAGCGAATTTTATCTATATAAACTAAACCGCTTTTTGTTTTGAATATACGAGCGCACTATTCGACGCCTCCTCCCTTTTCGGTGCTCATCAATGAACTGCGGAGGGAGGGTGGCCAGCATTTGTCATGATTAGCGTCGACTCAAACGCGCCATATGCAACCGCATTTGGCGCGGATCTTGCCGCCAACGCGGTGTATTTAACTGCGTCTGACGCAATTCTTGGTGAGCTACTTGCCGTCATCTATCGAACAGGATCGCCTAAGCTCAGCGTCATTCTGCTTGGCAACCATGGTACTTCAGGGTACGTGGATATGACGTTGGACGCATCTTCCAAATATTTTGGTGCTTGCCGTAGCTTATCACCGGCGCACTATTCTTCTCCCGTAAGAAGAGCTCTTGCAATTGCCGTTCTGCGTACTTACTGTACTATGGATCGCCCGTTGCTCAAATTCCTTGTTGAACGCGGTACAGGCCGCCCATTTGAAGATTGTGAACACATGTACGATGAGGTGGTGGCTGGAAGCCTTGGTTCAGAGTTCAAACTGGTATTTGGCAAGCTTCCTCGCGATATTGGTACTCGCATTGTGGACGCCGGTGTGCTAAGCCAAAAATCACTCTACACATCAGTAGTTGATGTCGTTTATAAAGATTCCGATGAAACTATTGACCAGGATAATGAACTCGTCTACTCGCTTGGGTCGCAGCTTGAGCAGCTGTTTAACCCCCTCACAGAATACTCCCCTGAACCGGCAGAACAGCTGTACTCACCGCCCCGCGATAGCACATATACGCTTGAGGATGATCCAGCGGAAGCGCAGGCTGTATGTGAAGAACTTTACATGGTACAAGCTCATTTAAGAGGCGATCTCATAGACTTCCATCAAGCATTTTTGGTCCCACTGCGAATCTCTGTTTTGAAGAATGAGATACCTGAGCTTACAATTTCACGCCTCAATACTATTTTTCCACCTACATTCGACGAAGTTCTGCGCATCAATAATTTGTTTTACGTCGCATTGCAAGAAGCTCTCCCTTATGGTTCATTCGAAGTTTTACGAGCCTGTGGTATCACGCTGCCTTATTTTTATAGAGCTTTAATGCGCCATGAAGCGGCCACAACGGATTTTACAAAGCTCAAAAACCTCAATATCCCTCTGTTTCAGGAACGCATGGAAGAATATGGACCAGCGCGGATTGATAGTGTTGTGCGATCGAGCCTCAATTTGGCTAAACTTAAATTGCTACTAGACCGCCTTGCAAACTGCCAGGAGTGGCCTGCATCACAAATTGATCTTGTTTTGGAGCTCCATGCTATTGCTATTTCTACTGTTGATTCGTTTGGAAAAGCTGGGGCACCAGAGGAGAAATACGAACGTCGCACGCTAACACCCTCCGGTAAGCTACTGTCAGAGTTGACTACTGGTTGGCCCAGTGAACTTGAGTATGGATGGATGCAAAACCGCCGTGTTGTTGCCATCTTTGATGGTTCTGATGTACTTGAAGAAAACGGAGCAAAACAGCGCCTACACCACATCATGGTGCTATTCACCGATATCCTTATTATCCTACAACCCCAGAGGCCTATTGCAATGACCTCAATCTCGGGCCTCAGAATCCCTTACGTTGGCGATATGCTGATGCATTCACTTCTCAACCAAGTGCCACTCGACCACAACCTACCACAACTCAAAGTCGTGGCATGGGCATCTATTGCCGATCTAACATTTACATCCTACAACGATGACCGATTTATTCAAATATTCGCGCAACCGTACCCATTTAGGATTGGAAAAGATAACCACTCTGACAAGAACTTATTCTCCAAAACTTATAAGCTTACCCAGCCAGATCAATCGGCTAATAAGCTTGCCGAAATCCTGACGAAGACTAAAATTGCTACAAAGTTACAAGATTTGCATATTTTCAAGTTTACAGCCGAAGAAGAGCCCGATGTCACTGTATATGCTACTGTCCATGAGATTCGTCACTATATGCAAGAAAAGACGAGATTCCCTATTTGTTTGTTTATGAATCAAAAAATCGATAATTCCCTTCTTGATGAATATGGTTTATATGGTGCGATCGCGATCAAGTTCTCGGATAAAGATATGGTCTCAATATCAGTATTGTCTAAATTCAATTATGAAGTGCATAAGACTGTCGAATGGTCGAGCTATCGCCACTTTATCATTAATGAAATTTGCTATCTCATGACCCTCTATCTAAGCTCTCAAAATGAGAGTGCTCTATCGTCAATTGTTGCTACAAATTTGCGCACTTCCCACAAACTTGTGTCTTGGGCCCAGGCCCCCTCTGACTCACCAATTCGGACGCATAGACGCCATCCTAATTTGTCTCGCGACATGCGTGCTGAATTTCTATCACCAGTGGTTGAAGAGAATGTCACTCCTGGTACTAGTGTTCCTAAATCGTCTACTGCGAGTACTCGGGCTTCTGGTAGTACACTAAACATTCCGCGGATGCGCGAAACACAAACCCCAGGCGGTGGACCCATGAAACTCAAAAAGAAGGATAAATTCAGCTATGAACAATTTAATCGTGACCGTTCAATGCGCGATTTAGCCAAGCGGCCAAGTATTGCTTCGTATGGACTCGGTGCAAGTCAACGCGTTCCCTCCATACCGACCTCCATTGGTGAATCCACTGAAAGTACTGGTAGCGCAGATGGAACTGCCATTATTTACCGACTGGGAGAAGAGGAGACTGTTTCTGATTTCCAGGATTATAACGATAATGACAATAGCTGGGAGTCAATGCATAGCGACGAGCAAGAACAGCAAGATGTGGATGAATGGTTTGAACAACTCGATAATAAAGACAATCAAAGCCTTAGCACGAGCATTTCAACCGATTTCCCTTCATCCCACAATCATAGCCGCAACAGTTCAAGTAATACCCAGGCATCAGAGTTCCAGATAGGTGGGTTTTTGGATGAACAAGAGTCAGAAATTTATAACTCACACGCAGGCGAACATTACCCTGCTCTTCATTCGCGTACAAATTCTGAGTTTAGTGATTTTTCGATAGACTCAGTGCATACTATTGGCAGCGTTGAATCTGACCATTCGGGTGCCTCGACTATCCGTAGTCGAGGTACTGAAGCCACAACCTCAACAGCGTCTACCAATAGATCTTCTCGACTTAATTCACAAGACTATAGTTGGTTGGCTAGCATGGTTCAGCAATCACAGACTCCCCCTCGCTCCCAATCTGGTCTTTCACACTCTGACGCTGGCTCGTCACGTCCTCACTCAGTGATTGGCCAATCCCCCGGTGGAAAGAGAAACAGTAGCTACAGACTATACGCAGGGCTGAGAGAATCTTCGATCATGGACTTGAGTGCATACCTAAGAACTTCAGAGACCTCGCAATCGCTTGATTTCCTTGCTATGTTGGAAGAGGCCAAAAAGGACAATGACAATGATATTCTAGGTTCCAATGAGAACACGCCAAAGCTATCTTGAAAACGCAACAAAATGCTTATTTAATTTTAATTTATTTATCTTTGTATCCTAAAATTTCAGATATTATAACTGGGACGTGACATTGCTCTTTTATGTTGGTTAATCGACCAGTCTAGTTACTGGTTAATATCGCCAACTTGTACATATGATAATTTGACAAAAAATTAAAGTTTATATCTAATCTCGAACATTTATTTCTTGTGCGTTTATGTACGGTTATTACTGCTTTGCGCCGGATTTGTACTTGGGGAATCTCTCATCCTCAAGCTTAGAATAAGTCTTTTTGACAGCCTCAGGGCCAGTGCCGTACTCAAAACCAACGCGGCGAAGATCCTTAGCCACCTTCTCCAAGCCAGAGACATCATCATCAGTGGCAGTAGCAGCAGCAGCCTCAACTAACCTCTGGGCCTGCATTCCGATAGCTCTGAGGTAGGGCTCAGAAATAACAAACTTTCCATCCTCATCAAGGAAGTCGGCTCCTACCTTGGCAGAAGTTACACCACCCTTTTGGCGAAGTACAGCCCATCCTTCACCTGGCTGGAGCTCAAGGGCACTCTTGATTTTGAGTTTGCCAGAGGCATAGGCCTTAATGACGGACTTGTCATGCTCGGCAATAACTTCATCACGGTGCTTGCTCACCCAGTCGTCCACTTGCATGCGGCGAACGCCAGTCCATCCAAGGTCCATGAGAGTTTCCGCAGTGATGTCCTCCGCCTTGGGGCCGGCACCACGCTTCATGGGGTTGAGAGAACGCACATTAACAATACCAACCCGGAACACAAGCCAAATAACACCGACCTTGATGGTATGGAAGACAAAGAAAAGCCAATCCCAAGCCAAACCATCAAAGGCAGTGTCGCGCATAACCTCCTCACGGATGTAAGAGCTATACTTGCCCAAAAAATTGCCAAGCAAGATAGTAGGTTGGTTTCCAGGGGTAAAGCTAAGCCAATCAGGCCAGTCCAAGTACCACCAAAACAACAGAATGCTAGCAATACCATAGTATCTATGAGGAATGAATCTCCAAGTAGGAATTACCAAACAACCAGGAGTCAACGCTTCGCCAATGGGAGCCAGTTGGTCAACATCTACCAAATACTCGGCACGATCAGCGTTCCAGTCGAACAAAACAGCTCCTTCGGCGGTCAAGTGACCGGGATGAGCACTCACCTTAAATCCAGAGGGAGTAGTATCATGAAAGTAGTCGGGGCTGAGAATGACGGGAATACTAGTGAAAAGTTGTCTGAGATCCTTAACTTGCATGTTTTTGTTCACATTAAGACAATAATCCTTTTCAGGGTCTTCATTCAGACGGATATAAATATCCATGTGATCCGTCATTGTGTGAAGTATGAGAGTTAGGTAATTGACAAGTGTGGGGCAACGCAAAACAGCGCTCTCCCAAGCATGAATTTTGCATGAGAAACGTGGGGCGGGAAAAAAAAAATAAAAGGCACTGGGCAGTTACCCAAGGAGGCAATCGAAGCGGATATAGTAGCTCTAGTTATAATTTATCGTAAATATAGTCCAATCTTGAACATTTTCCGCACCAAATGAGTGAGAATTGCACCTTGCGTAGAACGAGTCACGGCCTACCAAGCAATTTACGCAATGCATTCTACTATATTTAACCATAATAACCGGGGGTCGCCTATCTCACTTTACACAAGAATAGCCTTCTACGCATGGGACGGAGGTGCGGCCCTATTCCGTCATCAGTGCAGATTCACTCTCGCTGCATGGAGAACTGCATGTAGGTGCATAGAATGATCCGGGTTAATCCATTGCGTTGAACTCACAGAAATGTGATGAATAGGTATTAAATAAGCCCATAGTACACTTCTATCTCCAACTAAACCCAAGACACTCCCATTCAACAAAACGGATATGACAGTATTCTCGAGCGACAGTTGTTGAGTAATTAATGTGCTTGAGTATGGATCTGGTGCCTGGCCACAAGCAATAGTCATCGGGACCACTATTTAGCAACCAATTTAAGCCGCAACTAATGAATTACCTCGCCGGTCCGACTCAATTATTAAGATAGCTCATCGTAACACCACCCCCATTGGCTACATGACGGCCGGGACAGAGTCTAGAAGCTGCACACCTAACCCTAATCAGTCGGATATATTGACTGGATGACTCCCAGCAATCCTAATTCAGTCGTCGCAAAACACAAAGACAAAAACACAACCCAATGAGCTTTAGTCTTACTAGTCAATTGAGCGCTTATAAAAAGTTAGGAGAGATCTATGATTCTCGTGGTAAGAACCTTGACGTTGTTGAGGACTTTAAGAAAAACCCCGACCGTTTCGATAAATTCAGTCGTGAGTTTACCAACTTTGACGGTTCCAAGGTACTTTTTGATTTCTCCAAGAATTTGATTGATGAAGAGATCTTTACTACTCTTGTTGAGTTGGCTAAGGAGGCTAAGGTCGAGCCTCTCAGAGACGCAATGTTTGCCGGTGAGCTCATCAACTCCACCGAGCAGCGTGCTGTTTACCACGTCGCCCTTCGTGCCCATGGTGATAAACCTATGAAGGTCAATGGTGAAGATGTTTTGCCCGAGGTCAAGGCTGTTCGCGAACACATGAAGGAATTCAGCGAAGAAGTCCGCAGTGGTAAATGGACTGGTTACACGGGAAAGAAAATCACAGATGTCGTAAATATTGGTATTGGTGGTAGTGATCTTGGCCCTGTTATGGTCACTGAAGCGCTCAAACACTACGCTGGCGACCTCAAGGTTCACTTTGTTTCCAACATTGACGGTACTGCTATTGCCGAAACCGTTGCTCCTTTGAATGCAGAGACTACTTTGTTCACTATTGCTTCAAAGACCTTCACTACCGCTGAGACCATCACCAACGCTACATCTGCCAAGGAATGGTTCCTTAGCAAGGGTGCCAAGGAAAGTGACATTGCTAAACACTTTGTTGCTCTTTCTACTAACAAGACAGAGGTTGAAAAGTTTGGTATCGATCCCAAAAACATGTTTGGATTTGAAGACTGGGTTGGTGGCCGTTACTCGGTATGGAGTGCCATTGGATTGACAATTGCCCTCTATGTTGGCTTTGACAAGTTTGATGAATTGCTCAAGGGTGCCGAGGCTATGGACCAGCACTTTACCAAAACACCTATCGAGGAGAACATTCCCTTTTTGGGTGGTTTACTGACCATTTGGTACAACAACTTCTTTGGTGCGCAAACCCACCTCGTTGCTCCCTTTGATCAGTACATGAACCGTTTCCCTGCTTATTTGCAACAGCTTAGTATGGAATCTAATGGCAAGAGTGTTACTCGTTCCTCCAATTGGGTCGATTACCAGACGGGTACTGTTTTGTTCGGTGAGCCCTGCACAAATGCTCAGCACAGTTTCTTCCAGTTGGTTCATCAAGGTACCAAGTTGATTCCTTCCGACTTTATCTTGGCTGCCCGTAGCCACAACCCGATCAACAACAATTTGCACCAGACAATGTTGGCCTCTAACTTCTTTGCCCAGGCTGAAGCCTTGATGGTCGGTAAGGATTCTGCTACTGTCAAGGCCGAAGGTGCTTCCGAGTCCCTTGTTAACCACAAAATCTTCAAGGGTAACCGCCCTACCACCTCTATCCTTGCCCAGGAGATCACCCCCGCCACCCTTGGTGCGTTGATCGCCTACTATGAGCACGTTACCTTTGTTGAGGGTGCCATTTGGAACATTAATAGCTTTGACCAATGGGGCGTTGAGCTCGGTAAGGTGTTGGCCAAGGCAATCCAAAAGGATTTGCAGGCTTCTGGCAAGGTCGAGACCCACGACGGCTCTACTCGTGGTTTGATCAACCAATATAAGGCATGGGCAAGCTAAATGAGCTGTGTATCCTAGCACCATATAAGATTTGTTATGTTTAACCGGAATTTCTTAGAATTAAGTAGATGTTAGCTATATGAAAAAAAAGGCAAGTTTATGCAAGTGCTCTAGGTTGTATGGTCTTTTATCGGCAGAGAGTCATTCTATCTCGGAGAATATTACCCCATGTTTCGCATATGTGGCGGCCGGCAGGTCCGGGAGTGTAAAGTGCACCCCTCATACAGGCAGTAGCAATCGCCGATTGGCGAGGCTCCTCGATCTATATTTTCATTTATTCTCAGTCAATTAAGGGTAACAATCTTTCAATTAATCATTGCCTCGTCTATTGCGTAAGCGCTAGTATCATTAACAGGAGCAATTGCCCCCAATTAGATAGGACTAGCGAAGTATTGTCGCCATACTCAACTGCTTATGCAACGATGGCTAGGGACCCGTGGGTTTGTTCGGACAATCAGTTCATGCGAGAAACACGCAAATTTTGGCCACACAATCGATCAATTGAATACACATATCCCACATTTACTTGAGCGACCTCTTCCAACTGCGATTCTACACCAAAACATCACGCTTAAACTGTTGCCCGAGACCCACGCCATCGAGGCCCACGGTTTAGCCGCTTACAAGGTTAGCAGTCGTATAATTCAAAGTGCAATTAGCTTATTTGTACTTCCACCACATTCTCGCATTTTAATTTTATCAGCAAACGTTGTCAAAGCCCCCATCACCGAGGACCAAATTTTTCACGTTCATTGGCGCACCGCTCAAGACCCAGTTAGTAGCAATGAGCAAATGGCGCCATTTAGCTCGGGGAAAATCCTCAAAGCCTTGAACTTGTCCCCTCATGAATACCCAATCCTCGCCGGGTCCTTTGAATTTAGATTCTCGCCTGATTGCGACAAAGTACTTTTGCATATTGTTCGAGACGTTGAGTATTTAACGCGGCCAACGGTCGCTTTTGAATGAACTGCTGGATTCCGCTCAGTTGTTTGTTGCCTGTTTATAGTAAAGTAAGTTTCTTTTTCGGTATATATATATATATATATATATAAATATTTGTCAACTACATAAGTCATGCTATCATGCTATTCAAGGGTAAAAGCCCTCAACAATAGCTACATCAAAGAATTATATTTTGACGTGGAATGAGGATAAAAATCTTCATCTAGGTCGGCCCACGAGCAGCTAAGGGTAGTGGGTGGCGGCACTGAAGCAATAAGCGACCGCTGTTGTATCGGCTCGATTGAAGTATCAGTGGTGGTTCCAGGCGAATTGTCCAAACCTGGAGCCTCTTCCAGTTGCAGATCCTCTTCAAAATCAAAGACGCCTAGCGAGTTGATCGTTGACCGAGTCGATCCATGATGTGAGCTAGACGAGCGGCTCCAGTAGACCATTGTATCTTCTTCATCAACATCGCTTAGACTCATGTCCAGTCTACTGCGTGGGGTAGGTAGGGGAAGTGGCGGACGAGATCCGGTAGTACGGGGCGCTGCAGGCATTGGCACGCACTCAGTAAGTGATAACCGAGCCAACTCTTCTTTTGTTGTCCATACTTCGACGTCGAGCAAAGCTTGGCGAAATTGTGCAAGGTCACGCTTCTTAGGATCGACACAAAGGGCAAATTGTAGGGCTTTATACACATCACGGCTTAAATGAGCAAAGTCATCAAACAGGGATTCGCGCGATTCCATATATTCGCCGAACCGTCTGTCCTTTACGACTGCTTGTTTCCAAGGGCATTTACTAAACAATATGTTCAGCAAGCAGATGCCCAAAGACCAGATATCAGCCAATTCTGCGTCATATTTATCTTTTCCAGCAAAACATTCCGGTGCCATGTAGCTTTCAGAGCCAGTACCAAAATCGGAGCACCAGCGACCAATTGAAGCAAATCCAAAGTCCGCAAGTTTGAAACAATTGTCTGCGCCCACTAGTACGTTTTCTGGCTTTATGTCTCGGTGGCAGACCCCCCGCTGGTGACAATAAGCAACTGCATCGCACAATTGGATCATAACGGTTCGGGCTGCCTGGGGCTTCAAATCTCCCCGGCGAATTGCCTCGTACAAGTCGCCACGAGGACAGTATTCAAAAAAAAGTACATCATCTCGTACTTCTTCGAGACGAAGAATGTTGGGATGATTCTTGAGGAGTACCCGCACTCGGGCTTCATGGCGGGCTTCATTGTTGCATTGACACTTACACCACCATTTCCCTGACTTGAGATGTTTCGCGGCGAACTTACGACGCCGGCGCCTATCTTCAACAAGAGTCACCGTTCCATATGACCCTTGGTTCAGTACGGAGATCTCATTGTACTCTACGGAGTACATTCTGCTCGTCTACAAATCCAATGAAAAGAAAAAATAAATAAAAAATCCACAACTCCTTCGACGTTCTTGCGCCTGCTGCTGTTTTGCTAGTTTGGTGTGCGTGTGCTGTGACTAACAAACATGGGGGAGCTGCTGCACGATAAACTCGGAAGGTCGCTGACTCAGCGCGTCACGAGGCCGCGCGGCATTTTCTATTACGCCTTTAGGCATAAACATTGGCGCAGGTGTGATAGAAAACATCACTATTTTTAGCCAATTCCTGTTATATAATCTCTACTTATTGGCTGCCAATCTAGTCGCACTGACTTTGCCTCTCGATGACCGTGGCATGTTATCGCTACCACCGCAAACTCCGGATCAGACTGCTTCTGTACACAGTTGATGCATTGATCTGCAATTGAGCTGGGCTGGTCGTACCGAGTAGGTGGTGTGTTGCTCCATATTGTTGTTTGTATCTATATATATCACGGCAAAATCCCCGCTCTGACCTGCTTGGAATCCTGGGCATTGGTTTCTGGGTTGTACAAGCACTTTTCTGGCAGAATACCGGTCTTTTTTTCTGGCGCCAACGGCAGAACCAGTTGCTAGCATTACCGCCCTTCAATATGTGTGTTGGGGGCTCAACGTGGAGTGATAGCACCAGGTCCAAGATGGGAGCTCCTAATATGAACACAACTTCACAATTATCTGTAGAAAATCTGGGTATATATTCATAGTTTATTAGGCAAGCAGTTATACATGTACACAAGTCCCTTTACACCAATTCGCGGCGAGTCACGTGACCAAGGGCTGGGGTGCGCATAACAAATCCCAACAGGGCGGCACGCAAAGGAAAATTGGCGGATCGTCACTGTTTCTCGTTGGTCATTCGCTTACACACTTACCACATCATCGATGGTTTAAGCGGATATGGTGTTTTCTTTTGCGAAAAAAACTCTGGATATATCCATTTAATATGACGTTAGCGAATTCGTTACTGGTGTTTATCAGTCTGAAAGGTACTTCTACGGCCGTATTCTTGCTGTCGCGGTTGCCTTGAGGGGGTGGCCGGCATGCGTCCAAAGGGTGAATAGTGTTGATTTTACGAGCAGGTTTTGATATATACATGACTCTCCCACTCATGGACGCAGTTTACCAGCGATTTCATGCCTTTGCCTCCAGGTGTGCGTATCTTTGGGCTCTTAGGGAGTGTTGTAGTTGCGCAGATGTCAAAAGTAAGAAATATCGTGGAACTTGGTTCATCTGCCCGCTTACGGCCTATCTGATCATTTCGAGGCACGTGCTCGCTCTTTGCGGATATACAGTAGTTGAACAATCTCTTGACCTTGCTAGCACTGGATAATTACGTCTCACTGGTACGAGTTGAGGAGTACTTCCCTACGGAAAGGTCTGTATGCACCTACCATCTACTGGCTATATTTTATTTTGCGGCATCACCTTCTAGGCTACTGGAAGGCTATAGCGGTATCAAGGGGCCTGTCATGGCTGCTAGAGGCATGTGCTGACCCTGCACACAATTTAACATTGTAGTGGCGTTTTGCTGATGCATAATCTACGTTCAGAGGGCGCCAACTATTACTATAGAATCATGCTCAGATGCTTAGGGCCTAGTATGAATGACGCTTGGAATACCTAGCTTGCAACAACTAGTGCACCCGTGGATATCAGGTGCCTTTCATTGCGCCCAACTGATTACTTTGTGTCGTAGAACGTGTATGAGTGGATACAACACGCTCTGATTAGACCAGTGATGTGATTATGCTGTGGCCTTTGTGCTCTATGTGAGCTGCACTATTCTGGAGCTTGTGACTTTAAAACGCGTAGTCGCTTGAACTCTGTAGCTATTTCTATGCGTCGGTACAATGATTTACAGCAACAAGATCGTGCAAACAATGTAAATGGCTTGTGATCAGGGGTACTCACTGGCTCTAGCTGTATTCCCTACCTTTGGTACGCGCGGGTGATCACAGCTCGGTACGCCCAACAAGAGGCGGATCTCACCGAGCAATCGTGTGTATATGGTGGTATTATCCTATCCCACGCGTGCCGTCAAACCTCACTTGTGTCCCGCTCGCAACTTTTTCATGTCAACAAAGAAATTTTCAATTAGACAAGTTTTAGCTTCATAGAAACACTAGATACGTTGTATAAAAGTTTTGAAACCGGTTACCGGTGCTCCAATCCCGATTAAAAAACTGCTGTGCTTACATACTTTAGTGTTCTCTTAACGCCGTGCTGCCAATGGACTATCATTTGAATCCCCAATTGTATGGTCTACGACGGTCGGGAAGAGCAAGCGCAGCGGCTGCTGCGTATTTAGATAGCAGTGATGAAGAGCCTGTTAGCTCTGTCAAAGCTTCGAAGCGTGGCTCCAGCGAGGACGAGCTCGATGGGTTCGGCCATTCCGACACGGAAGAAAGCGACTTTGAAAAGCCCGTTCGTCGTCGCTTAACAAAGAAAAAGGATACTTCAACGCCTAAACCGCCGCGCAGGCCTAAAAAGACAAACTATTATGGCTCTTCCGAAGAAGAGGAAGAAGCAGCTACCGAGAGTGAAGAAGAAGATTTCATGGAATCAGACGAGTATACGGTCGCTCCTGTCACAGCAGAAGAACCTGTAGACGGTGTTGATGTTGTTCTGGACTATCGTATCAACCCGGATTTTGCTACATTGCTCGCCAAGGAAGAGGATCTCGCCTATAAACATCCCAAGAAATACTTTGAATACTTCATTAAATGGAACGATTACAGTCATTTACACAATACCTGGGAGACGTGGGACTCTATAAATGCTAATGGTTACAAAGGAACTCGCAAGATTGAAAATTATATTCGCCAAGTCCTACAAGAAGATCGCGCTATTCGTACCGATCCTGCAACATCACAAGAGGATATTGAGGCTATGGATATTGAACGTGAAAGGGTAAGAGATTCATTGGAAGAATACAAAACTGTGGAACGAATTGTCCTCAGCGACCGTATTGCGGATAGCAGCGGACGTGTTTCACTCCAATACTTTGTGAAATGGAAGCGCCTCTATTATGACCAATGTACTTGGGAAGATGCTTCCGATATTGCCGATATTGCACCCGAACAAGTGGAAGCATTTCAGAACCGCCAGGTCTCGAAAATCAGCCCCCAATATGGCGTTTCGTACCCTCCCAATCAAAGACCTAAATTTGTTAAAATGTCTGCACAGCCTGATTACATTACTGGTGGTGAGCTTCGTGATTTCCAGCTTACTGGTATCAACTGGATGGCGTTTTTATGGTCGCGTAATGAGAATGGCATTTTGGCCGATGAAATGGGTCTTGGCAAAACAGTGCAAACAGTCTCGTTCCTTAGTTGGTTAATTTATGGTCGTAAACAGAATGGCGCCCATATTGTAGTGGTGCCCCTGTCTACTGTTCCTGCTTGGCAAGAGACGTTTGAGACCTGGTCCCCTGATACAAATTATATCACCTACTTGGGAAATTCAAAAGCTCGACAGACGATCAGGGAATATGAATTCTGGGTCAACCCTGGTGCATCAAACCGTAAACCCAAGTTCAACATTCTTCTTACTACATACGAGTATATCCTCAAGGATAGAGAGTATCTTAGCGAGATTAAATGGCAATTTATGGCTGTAGATGAGGCTCATCGTCTCAAAAATGCTGAATCTGCACTTTATGAGAGCCTCTCAAGCTTTAAAGTTGCCAACAGGTTGCTCATTACTGGTACCCCCTTGCAAAATAACATTAAGGAGCTGGCAGCTTTAGTAGACTTTTTGATGCCCGGAAAGCTCAATATTGAACAAGAGATTGACTTCGAGCAACCGGATGATGAGCAGGAAGCGTATATTCGAGAGCTTCACAAAAGTTTGCAGCCGTTTATTCTTCGTCGTTTAAAGAAGGATGTCGAAAAGTCATTACCGTCCAAGTCTGAGCGCATTCTTCGTGTGGAACTGAGTGACATGCAAACTAATTATTATAAAAATATTCTCACCAAAAACTACTCTGCTCTCAATGCTGGTGCTTCTACTGGAAATCAAATGAGCCTCCTTAATATTGTCGCTGAACTTAAAAAGGCCTCAAACCACCCATATCTGTTCCCCAATGCTGAAAATCAATATAATTCTAGTGTTGGTGAGATTAAAAACAAGGAAGATGTCATTAGAGGTATGATTATGAACTCTGGTAAAATGGTTTTATTGGATAAATTGCTGGCTCGCTTGAAAAAAGATGGCCATCGAGTACTTATCTTTTCACAAATGGTTCGTATGCTTGATATTTTAGCCGATTACCTCCAAATCAGAGGTTATGCTTTCCAGCGCCTTGATGGTACTATCCCTGCTACAACAAGGCGGATTGCAATCGATCACTTTAATGCTCCCGAGTCTCCTGATTTTGCATTCTTGTTGAGTACCCGTGCTGGTGGTCTTGGTATCAATCTTATGACTGCAGACACCGTAATCATTTTTGACTCCGACTGGAATCCCCAGGCAGATCTGCAAGCCATGGCGCGTGCTCACCGTATTGGACAAAAGAAGCACGTGAGCGTTTATCGATTTGTTTCAAAGGATACAATTGAGGAGCAAGTGCTTGAACGTGCGCGTAAGAAGATGATTCTCGAGTATGCAATTATTTCATTGGGTATCACCGACAAGTCTTCTCAGGCCCAGGGCAAAGCGGTAGATCCTAATGGTTCTGAACTCAGCGAAATTCTTAAATTTGGTGCCAGCAGTATGTTCCAGGCTAAGGACAATCAAAAGAAACTAGAGAATATGAATTTAGATGATGTCCTCAATGTTGCTGAAGACCACATCACGACCCCTGATCTCGGAGAGAGCCATCTTGGTGGTGAGGAATTCCTCAAACAATTTGAAGTCACAGACTATAAAGCAGAGTACACATGGGACGATATTATTCCTGAGGAAGATCTCAAGAAGCTCAAGGAAGAAGAACGAGCCCGTGATGATGAACAGTTCCTCAACAGCCAAATCGAGATGTCTAGACGTCGCAAAGTTACACAAGCTGGTGCATTTGCTGGTGCAGAGATTGAAGAAGAGAAACCTGAGAAACCTGTAAACAAAAAGAAAGCCAGTGCTACCACAGCACCGCTTTCTGAAAAGGAGATCCGTGCTCTATACAAGGCCATTCTTCGATTTGGTGATATCAACTCTATGTGGACTAAACTGTTTAATGAAGGTAATTTACCTGCTCGTAAGCCTGATCTTATCAAGGAAGCATGGGTCGATTTGGTTGCTACTGCTCGTAAGGAATTGGACCAGCGCAATGATGAAACTCAAGAAGGTACGAAAAGGAAAGACAAGCGCGCTACTTTGTTCAGCTTCCGTGGCGTGAAAAACTTGAATGCTGATCTGATTATCCAGCGGCCAATTGATATGCAGCTGCTTAGAGAATCTATTCCAAACGATAATAAATGGATTCTTGATAAAAAGATTAAAGGTGTAAATGATTGGAATTGTGAATGGGGTATTGAAGAGGACTCACGGCTTCTTCTTGGTGTTCGCAAATATGGTTATGGTGCCTGGGCTTTGATTCGTGATGATCCATTGCTGAAGCTTGGTGATAAAATGTTTTTGGATGCTTCAAAGGATAGCAAGGAGAAAGGAAAGGAGAATAAGGACAAAGAGAAGGAGAAGGAAAAGCCCGAAAATTCTGATGATAAGGATAAGGATAAAAAGGAGGACGATAAAAAGAAGAGATCAACTAATTTGTCACCCACAGCGGTTCATCTTGGTCGCCGCGTTGACTACTTATTTACAGTTGTTAATGGTGATACCAGCTCCATTGCTGCTCCAGCACCGCCTGTTCCTAGGAAGCGTAAAGCTGATGAAGGCAATGCCTCTGCTTCCGGCCCGAAAAAGAAGGTTAAACAGGAAAAGAAGGCCGTGACGGAGAAGAAACCTAGAAAGATCAAGGAAGGAAAGAATGGTGCTAGTTCTCCTGCTGTCAACTCCCCTAAACAATCGACCCCCAAGCAACATCATGAGCCACAGCCTCCCGTTGAGGACGTTCCTGCTGAATATGAAAGCATGGATGAAGCGGAGTGTAAACAAGTAATGTACCCTGTAAGAGCCAATCTCAAGGAGCTCAAGAAAGGGAATTCAGAGCACTTGCCCAAAGGTGAATACGCAACCCTTCTCAAAAAGAACTTGTTAGCGGTTGGTGAACACATTGATAGCATTTCCAGCGATCCCAAAAATAAAAAGAACTGCCACTTATGGTCCTATACTCGCTTTTTCTGGCCTAAGCCTGTCCCTTCTGTGCAGCTGCGTAGGGTGTACACTAAAAAGAAGAGTAGCAAGGAAGATTGAGGAATCATGACAGCCGAGTAGCGGTAATAATGACTTCAAATTCTATTTTTATTGATATATGTTAAAGTAAAAGAAATATATTTAAGGGCTCATGCGCGTACACGATATTAAGCAAACATAACCAAGAGCGATACCATGAGGGCCAGAATGCCACCATTGGTAGTGGACACCACCGCGCCGTTGTGGCTCTTTGAGCTACTAGAGCTACTAGAGCTACCAGAGCTAGAAGAGTTGCTAACGATATTGCTCTTACCATCGCGGCGTCCAATTTTGCCAGTGGAGCTAGTGTTGGTGGTGCCATCCCAGCAGTACTTTGTAAAACATTGCTGGCACTGATCAGTAGGAGAAACACCACGACGCTGCTGTTCGCGGAGTACGATAGCACAAGCAACACAAGTACGCCACTCAGAGTCAAGAGTACCGTTATTTTGGGTAATGACATTGTAGCCATTCTCGATCATACCGGCAACCTCATCAGTTTCGTATGACATCTTAAAAGTAGACGTGTTGGCATAATATGAGTGGTGAGTGTTGGCCATATAGATAATCACGGGGGGGTAATATCTTTCAGATTCGGGTTGCGAGGAGTTGAACAAGCTGGTAAGGTTATCACGGTTACAGCCAAAGAAACTCGGCATCTCGGCCCAACCACCGTACACAAAGGTATCTTGGTCAGGTACATAGGGGAAAATACTGTTGTTGGCCTGAGTACCAAACTGACGCTCGTAGGTAGCAACTAAAGAAGTTCCATTAGCCCAGCTAGCACCTTGAGGATCTGTATCAAGAGAGTCAGCAGAGTTATCAAAGGCAAAAACAACGTCAACACCACGATCGGGCTGGATAAGAGGGTAGAGGGGAACATTTTGTCCATCTTCACCACCGTCAACAAGGTCGAGCTCGGTACTTCTCGTGATATTATTGTCGATAGAATCACGCTGGTAGAAAGGGTTAGGCGCATAAACGGCAATATCATCACCATCATCACCAAGATCAGTCAAGAGGTCCTTTGCAAGGTCATAAAGCACACCGGTCAAACCAGACGAGTTGAGCTGCAAAATGAGCTGATTGAAAAGTGATGAAGAGGTACCAGTTAGGAAACCAACGTTATCATAGCCGTTGATGCAAACATCACCGGTAGGAGAGCCGTTGCTAACGTCAGAACCAAGGTATTCAATATCAGTGAACGCGTAGACGCTGGGATCCCAGGAACCTAATTCAAAAGGGTTAAACTCAAAGCAAGTAGAGTTAGTATCAACGATTACGCTACCAGGAGTACGACCGTCCGTGACGTGGATAGGAAAGGGCATATTATGGCTGGTGAAAGCTTCATAGTCACGAACATAGTGATAGCTGACATTAACTCCACCGTATTCGCCAAATCCAAAGAACTGGTAAGACAAGCAACGACCCCAAATATCTGTAATAGAGGTGTTGAAACCAGCATCACCCTTTGCCTTGACTTGGTCGCTAACATCATCCCAATAAGAGCCAGTCTTGAAGACGTTGATACCACCAGGGTTGAGGATACTGTGCTCCAGATCCCACAAGTTTGAAGAAGCTTGAAGATCCTGAACAGAAGTCCAATTATTTACAACCACAGATGACAGTAACCAATTGCCACCGCTCAATCCGGCAATATAAGTAGCGGCTTGGAGAAGACCGCCCATATGTCCACTTCCAGTGGAGTCTGCGGTACGATTGTCAAGACCAGCTAGTTGACCTGCGCCACTCAACATTGCGCGGTAACCACCGCCAGAGAATGCCATACCGATTTTAATTGTCTGATTGGACAAGAAGCTCGAAGGGTCAAAGTCAGTCATGTTACTATTGGAGAGCCAATCTATAAGGATAGGACGCGTAACTTGGTCACGACTATTAATCCAATCTGACTCGCTCGAGGAAAGGCCATTGGCCGTACGCAAGAAGTTGGCATTGGATGGGCAGGTAACGTTGTAGGGGACGTACGCTTCATCGGCCTCATCGTCGGCTAATACGCCGCCAGCTAATGCTAGGATACTAGCGATATTATGGATATGCATCCTTTAACAATAGACTTGCTTCAAAGGTTTTCCATGTTGTAGCGATGAAGTGCACATATATGTTGATCACCGACGCCCTAACCCTCGCCCAATGCGCCTCCACCGTAAGGGGATCAAGGCTGACAGTAGCAATATGGAGAAGTGAGTGATGTGTATATATATATATGTTGAATAGCCAACTATTCGCTAATAAGGCTTCTGTACTCTTATGCAATGTCCTACATACTATCGCAGTGGACCAACAGAATTATCTGGAAGGATCAAGTACACTACA